>NIJG01000006.1:555263-704293 GCA_002201625.1 Euglossa dilemma
AAAAAAAAAAAAAAAAAAAAAAAAAACTAATGATTAGCAATTGAATGATTTTTAGTAGAAAATTCAGCTATATAGAGTATATATATAATAGGCCCTGCAAATCCTAGCAATAGGGAAAATCCAAGGAGCTGTGTCCAGGATAATCCACAGTCATCACCAGAACATCTAAATGTATCTGTTAAATGAGGTTTCTCTGTGTTACTCTCTGCTGAGGTAAGTAATTGGTCGCATTCCGAGTTGGTGGTTTCTAAAGAGTTATTACTGTTGTACGATGATAAAGGTTCACAAACCGAATTTAATATAATTGTATTAATTTCTGCCTTTGGCAATTCAATCACAACAGGATTTTTCATCACATTTAATAATGGATCTTTTACTGTTGTATTTTCTGGTTCTTCTCCAGGGGTGGATATACTTACTTCATTTCCATCAGCCTGTGCAACCTGATTTTCCTGTAAAGTTTCAGTTAATAGAGAAAATGGTTGTATAGGTACTTTGATGAATCGTCTTGCATGGATTTCATTTTCTTTATGAATCTTGTTAATCCTCTTCAACTCAGATATCTAGAAATACAATTTATCACTTAAGTTTATTGGAATTTATTTCTGATTTGATTTCTATTTGAGTCTTTACCGTACACCTATACCGTAATGCCAAAGCTTGTAACGTGTCTTCCGATTTTAACGGGACATTTATCACCTCCACTTTACGTGGCAATGCTGTTGATTTGTTACGTTGTTGCAAAGGAATAGTTTCTTCATCTCCGCTATTTTCATCATCTGAATATAAAAAGACATAATGTGGGGAACTGTCCCTCTGATTTCCACGTTGGTAAACCATCTGTCTGAAAAGAATTATTGTACTACATACATATATATTATATTGTAAGAGAATGAAATGTAACTACGGTAAAATTTCCAGAAGGAACACGCTGTTTAAGTCATTTTTCAATATATAACAACATATCATATGTGACTTGTCAAACGATAATCTACGACTATCAAGATTGTCAATTACCTCACACTTTCTTTCCGTCTGAAACTCTTCTACGTTATCTTTTATCGTCCGTCATACGTATCGTTCAAATACCAAAGACATTTCAAAGCAGAATTGTTATCTAAATTTTGTGTCAATCATATACGAAACATAACTCCTTCCACAAGTCGTGCATGCGTTGTACACGTACATACAATAAAGAGAGGTTAGAGTCCTCCTGAATATACTACGAATTTACTAAAAATTTACCCGTATAGTTTTCACGTCAATTGTTCTTCGATATGACTAATTACGAAACAGAAAGTGAAGAATTAAAGGACAAAAGTAGATGTGCTCATTTACGGGCAAAATTAAAAATGTGTTTGTTAAAAACAGATTGTTGTAGAATAGTGAGTTATTGATTTGTGTCGTTGCAGCAATCTTAACCTCATTTTACAGTACGTTCATAAATGTGCAATGATGTAATTTATATTCTCATATAACGTATTTATTTTATTACAGCAAAGACGAACACCTTTAGATTGTCTGAAAAGCAGAGATGCATCTGTTCCTGACGAATGCTACGCGTTACGTCTGACGTTTTTCGAATGCAAACATTCAATTGTAAGTATCATCAACTGGGTAAAATAAGTGGAAAAGTAACTAATTCGATTTGTTTTTTTTTAGCTGGATGGGAGACGAAGATTTAGGGGACCTAGAGGTTATTAACGAATTACTAAAGTTTGAACCAAAGAGAAAAGAACGTGACAACACAGCTTGTAAGATATAATATTAGAAGTGATTTATTAGTATTTCGTTATTATTCGTTGTACATGATATAATAAATTCTATTATAATTGCGAAGTATCAATGTATCGTACAATCTCATTTCATCTAATGAAACTGTCAGGATTCCGCGATCGGATCCGCAGATAGAACTTGTGGTACGATCGCAATGTTACCCTGAAGAGGCGTTACTCCCTCGTGGAGCAAAAGTATTCTCATAAACAAACTTGTGCAGGCAAAGAATCGTTATTTAACAGCGTTTCTCTTCAATGACAAAAACAATCACACCTCACGTAATCGAGTCACGCAGTCACGCGGCTTTTGAGCCGCGCTCAATCGCACACATATTTTATGAGTGTATCGTCTCAATCGCGATACACGTGGGGATCACAGTAAAATCGCGAGTATTTTTTTTTTTTATTTCTCGTTTGTTTGTTCGTTCGTCTTATATTTAAAGGGCATCTTGTTCCACATTGTTGTTTCAGCGAGTATGAAGGGACGTATTTTAATAAGTCATACGCCGTTGGATCCTTAAAAATCTACGTTAACTGATCGCGCCTGCGCAATCATCCTAGCTATTGTCTGTATGCAACAAGCGTATATTGACTATACGTTTTTATTTGTTTTCTCGTCTTTTGTACTACAATGCCGAATCACGCTACTCGTTCCTCACTCTAAAATTTCTACGGGCACCTAAGAAAGATCTGGTACAAGCTTTCTCCGTGTCTTTCGATCGATCTACTTTTTCCTCGCAGCGATAAAAAAGACGCGAGAGATCTATCCTTTCATCGTTACCGACGAACGAAGTACAAATTCAGAAGTTAAACAAAGAACGCGCTAAACTCGCAGTTTCAACTTCGAAGTCATAATTCATCCGTAAATCACGTCGTTTGCACACAAAACCCGCGAGTATCGATAATCCAGGCAAGGATATGTAATATCAAACGTGTGAATGCAATTAGTAAAAGATCTGGAAATTACGTTTACAGAGCGCTCTCGACTTGAAAAGCCTGTATCATGCCGAGATTTTATTTTTCTTCCTCTAACTGATCTCGAAAAAGAGTGTGTGTGTGTGTGTCTGTGTGTGTGTAGCATTTTCAAAGAGTATCCTTTTACCAAGAAGTTTTCGCGACACCTTCTCACTGCGTTCGTTGTGATATATGCGGCAATCATTGGAATATCACAGTTTTTCGAGTATATGATATGTAGTTAGCGATTTAATCGATAGTCGTCGATATAGTAATAAAAGTGTCTCGCAAATCTCTATGTTATGTACATGCAAGTTGCGCTCGGTTATCGAACGACGCGTACGCTCGCATAAAACGCTGGATGAAATATGTAAAGTCGAAAAATACAAACTGGCCAGAGGCGTTGCTAGACGGGTATGCAGCCCGAAGCGTACAGATTTATCATCGAGATTTCCCTAAAGCGTATACGAACGTGCCTCCCCTTTAACGATATCTTTTACCATTTCGTCGCGGCCAGAGATCACGAGATAAATAGGTCTCCGATTTCTCCTGTTCGCTGGCCAGTGAACTCTCTGGGCAAGGGAGCGGCGGTAGAGCTCGTTTCGTGAGAATGCGAGATTCGTAATAACGTCGGCAGTACAGCTCGATAAAGTGGCGAGTGGCGCGTTACAACCGCGCGAAACTCGTTACACCGCGGTGGTACATGGTGCGATATAAGAAAATAAGTGACTTTATAAAACCGGGAGAATTCGTGAAACGATCAAAGTGTATGTATCGTACAGAGAGCGGGCTACAAATATTGCAGAGGCTGCTATTACGACTGAACGAAACGAGCCCTCAAAAAGCTCCCCATTACACAACGGTTTTATCGCGCAACGATAAAGCTTTACGTTCCCCGTGTCTTTCGCTGATCAAAGCGATTCTCCTGCCATGCTAGATCAAGAGACCCTTATCGACTAGAGCAGAATATTCGGTGAGTAAGACAGCGACGCTGAACCACGCAACGCCATGGATTCCGAATCGCAGCGTGTCCGATACGAACAAATGAACAGGGGCCAGCCTCGTCCCGAGCGATTCCTTTCCCGATACAACGGCAAGTTTACAGAGTGGCCCTGTCCTGCTGCACCGCTTTGACGTTGTGGTCGCGTGGTCAGCGTTTCCTGAGGAATCAGAAGCACACCGAGGGCCTGTACAGACCGATGTAGCCGCACAAACGGGCTCGCAGCGCGGGCAACAATATCGCCGCCGCGGAGAGATTGTCTTGCAGTTGCGAACACTCGCAGATCAGGAGGTACATCTTGTCGCCCTGCGACATCGACTTGTGCAGCGTGATTCGTCTCAAGCCCACAGACTTCGGCAAATATCGGTACATCATACGGGCACCTAAAACAAACGCATTTCAGTCTTTTTGCATTCTACTCTCCGCTATTAAACAAACTCGAAACTACGTTTCTTCAACGATAGAACTACCGATCCAATTGGAATAACTTGCATTACATTTTTCACTTTCGCAATTGTTAAAAACGTACATCTACAATTAGGAATATCGATGGTACACTTCGTGAATCGGTAATTCCAGCGTTAATAGTTATAACTAATTCTATTACTGAACGATCAGACAGTGAAGTAAAGCCACAAGTAAAGATTAGACTACCGGTCCAATAGAGCCAGTTCTGCTCGAACTTGAGGCCGTCGTCGCCCTCGAAAACTTTAAAAATCGAGACGATATAACCGGTGGACGGAATCGGTGGTCTGACACCAGGTGGTTCCAATGGCGGCCTGGCTATGGTGGCCACTTCGTTGAACAGATCCAAGGTGTGACTGGCCGCGTAACGAATGTCCCGAGGATCGAACTTCCTCAAGGCAGCGCACTGGACCTCGTTGTAGAAGTCCACGGGATCCGTGTTCTGCTTGTTTATTAAGTAGTAGGTGATGAAGGGAAAGTCCGCTGAAATGGGACAAGATTTAGAATTAACATCAGTTGAAATTCGAGTAATATAACTCGAGTAATCTTAATCGTGGACTCACAATTTTTCTCCATGTTCGTAAGCAGGATGCTCTGGGAAGCAGAAGGCGCGATTTCGGCGACCAACTCGGCTGCGGTGTCCCGTTGAAGGACCAAAGGTCGGGCAACCGGAGACTCGATCAAAGGGTCCAGTGGCTCGAGGGGCGTCATGAAGTGGGCGAGAACACATTGCTTCGGGTCCTCGACTTCGAGGACCGACAGAGGACTTCCTGGTCTCTTCTTGTCCGCGATCGGCGCGTGCTGGAACGAGTCGGAATAAAGCTGTGATTGAAAGAAAACGCACGATTAAACCCGTTCGTCTATCTAACGCTGTTTGTTTCTTTAGCGTCTACAGAGTCCATTAAAACGTCGCATCTCCGAGATCCAGGGCAGAGACTCCACGTCTCCGAGATCCGGTCTCGAGATTTAGAAAAAGAAAAAAATGATGCTGCTGCTATGTATAGTGCAAAAATTCGCGTCAGTCATCGAAGTTTCGTTGTACCGCGATAGCTTTTGTCTATTTTTGCGTCGCTGAGGCCGGGCCAGCAAGGTCGCGGCTACTCCTCGTGTCTCTAAGGCCAATAACTCGAGCATTCTGGTTTCAGCGAGTGCATTCGTGATTAGCGTGGTTCCGATTCGAGAGCGTTCGATAAAAATATCGCCGGGCCGTGCCAATGGCGGCGAGACGCAGCAGCGTTATCAGAAGCGTCGCTACGAGAGATCTCGTTCGTCCGGATAGAAAGCGGGGTGGATGTGTCGAAACCCTGCTTCTAGCAAGCTTCGGTGATCGATCATTAGGCTCTATGCAATGCTGTGACGCCGAACGGACGCGTTGCAAAATATTCGCATAGCTGTCGGTTGCGAAAGGCGCCGTTGCGAAACAGCCGCTCTGTGTACGAAAGCAGACGTCGCGAAATAACAATGGTATAAAAAAAGCGATTGATTCTGGCGAATTTTGTCAGTATCTAGCAAGCAGTGCAACTGTATTACGCCGTGATTGGTATTATTAACCCTTCTGCTGCTCTTTCCGACGCGTCTCACGAGTAAGATTCACCGCGTGTCTCGTAATGAAAATTTTCGCGAAAATTTTCGCGAATAGAGCAAACATCGCTGATAGGTTTCTTAACTTGGACTTAAGGGTACGGAATACAATTTAACGTTAAACCTGTTGCGATCAATCACTCGAGTAGTCGAATGTTCGGTCACGTTAGGCGAAGATCACCGCTTCGTCCATTCTTCATGTTGATAAATGAAGCATGGATATCAGGAGAAACGAAATTGGAAGAGAGAAGAGTCTCGAGGCGAATCTTCCGATGAAAAATTAAAAATCCATTGATTCAATGTCTAGCCAAATTTTACATACAAAATTTCAAATGGAAATATATATAACAGTATCGAACTAATTTCACGTACCTGTCATTGTTTAATTTTTCTTTTCTAAGCTATCATCAGCATCATTCTTTCGACACAGCCCAAAGAAGTTAAACGGTTGGACACTCCTGATTTGGCAGATTCGATATTAATAGAGATAATAGGAAATATTTAAACGATCGAAACGCAAGCATAGCGTAAATGTCTGGTAAGTGTACTCGCGTAATTGATATGCCACATGGTTGGCGACACATCGATCGGTTTGCAGCAGAAGCGTGAAAGAAAGTGAAAGAGTTAGTGGTAGAACTAAAGCTGGTCTACAGGCGGGATTGCGTAAACGCGAGAGTCATGCAGAAAACACGCGAGGTGCAGTGAGTTGCGTAGAAATTGGTCTGACATACCGGTACTCCGGCGGGTAAAAAACGTTCGAGAGAGGCTAGGGGAATGATGAAACAGTCGCGGTCCAAGGTGGCCAGGGAGATTGGTTCGCCACGCGGAGGGCTGTTTCCGGAAACCACCAGGGGCGTGTACGCGCCAGACGCTCGGTTACCGCTGAAGGAAACCTATGAACGCCATACAATTCGGGATAATTAACTCTGGTGACCTGGCACAGGCTCGTGTACATACATCCATGCGAATTGGCCCGTCTCGTCCCGAAAGTTACCAACGATCCATGCACCACGAGCTTCCGCGCGCAAAATAGGGCTTCCTGTTTCGAAACTCCCGCATTTTCCACCGGTGGCTAAACGCTCCAAGGAAAAGAGCCACAACTCCCGTCGAGTCCCAGTTTTCACGTTTTTCTCGCGTTGGTATACGTTTCCTTTCGTGATCGCGACGGCCTTTCAGATTTTTCAATTACCGTATACCTTGGACCGAGTATGTTTAGATAAGAGTAACGGTGAAATAAATTACACGCTTATTGACACGAGTTAATTTCGCTGGAAATAATTCCACGAGAAAGGAGAAAATTCGAAATCCGTCATTTTAGTAGTTTAATATTAATCGTATGTTATACGAATTTCATGCCCTGAAAATAATTTTTATTATATAAATTATCGCGAAGAGTACATCTGTACTCAGTATCATTTTCAGTAGAAGAAAAATATTATTCGTATGGAATTATTAAATTATTAAATTATTCGCGTGGAATGGTGCAGTAAAAAATTTTAATTACGAGATTACTTTCTGTTTAGAGTTACGATATTTGATAATCTTTTAAGATAGAGATCTATAGTCCCTGATTTTGAAGTTTCTAATCAAATTCCGGCGTCGCAGTGCACAGAAGACACTCGCACTACACGTATCATTTCGTCAGCCACGAAAACCATAAATAGAGCCAGAAAAATTAATGTAAATTCGAGGTCATTTGAAGGTCGCGTTTTCATAAACGTCCGCATTAAGGTCATAAATGAAATAGATCATTAACATTCCAATATTTATCGCAATCGCGTCTTCCACGAGGTTTCACCATCTTTCTCCTCGAGTTTCTAGTTGTCAGTCAAAGATCGTAGTTCTTCCACTTGCGTTGATCGTAAACAGCAATGGCGGCAGCCTAGCCTCGTGTTTATCCGCGTTCCCACGTTTGATCCACTAGTCTGCTGCATTTTTAACGAGCGTGCATCCAGAGAACGGCACCCCCGAGTAACAAGTGAATGCCAAAGTTGCCAGCGACGTCTCGCGATCTAGGTTAACGCGATTCTCTTCGTTCTACCACCCTCTGTTCGCCAGCTATTCCACGGCTAACCATGCTGTGATTTATGGTCACGCCACCAAACGTCTGTAACCCGTCTTCGCGTTTCCGACCAGACCACTACACATCTTCGATGACACCGTGGAGATAGTTGGCTAAGCTAGAAGAAAGAGGGTTGGAAGGAATGAATGGATGGGGAGATAAGGGGTTCAGTCGCGATTTCGAAGTTTAAAGAATTTTTTGTAGATTTTAGACTGGTCGGAGAGTGTCCGAATTTTTTAGAGAAGTCGTGGGGAGAGATTCGTAGGGTTTGCGTTTTATCAGGTTTACTTAGGTGGTTTATGGTGGTTATAGGATCTTGTATGAGTTACGATTTGGAAGTTTAAAGAATTTTTCGGAGATCTTAGACTGGTCGGAGAGTGATCGAATTTTAGAAAAATCGTGGGGAGAGATTCGTAGGATTTGCGTTTTATCAGGTTTACTTAGGTGGTTAATGGTGATTATAGGATTTTATATAGAGCAGTTCGAGTGGCTTCGAATTTTAGAAAAGTCGTGGGAAGAGATCCCTAGGTTTTCAATTTTAGAGAAGTCGTGGGAAGAAATTCTTAGATTTTGCGTGTTATCGCGATTATAGGATCTCGTATGGAGGAGTTAGAGTGCGTTTAAATTTTAAAGCAACGTCGGGAAGAGATCCCTAGATTCCCTGTCTTATCGCTGCAACAGGATCTCACGTGGAGGAATTCGAGTGCTTCTGAATTTTCGAGAAATCACGCGAAAAGACGCGTAAGTTCCGCGTAATATCCTGGTTACCTTTGAATGAAAGGGTTCGGGCGTGTTTGGATTTTAGAGAGGCCACGACGAATAATTTTTCAGATCCCCGTTGGTCATAGGGTTCTCTGGAGATTCCGGGGAAATTGGAGTGTCTTCGAGTTCCAGAGGAACCGCGGCGAATCCCTTTTCACCTACAGAGAAATCTGTTCGTGTATCGCGACTATAGAGCGACCTAACTCCACCTTCTTCTATCTATAGACCTAGTTTTCCTATCTATAGAACACCCGTGAAAGTCGGTATTTCGCGGTCGTGCGGTAATCCGAAATGATTCACGGTACCTAAATGCAACCCACGAAGTATAACGCTTATCAAGGTCCTATATTATTCTCGACTAACAACACGATAATCCGGCTTACTTGTCATCCACGAAAACTCAATATTTTATAAAACAAATACGATCTTTTCCTCTCGTTCATTTTTCCCAATTGACATCGATGATGAATTAATCCAGTCCACGCGTGATCCACGAAAATTCGACATTCGACGAAAGAAAAATGTAATTTTCTCTCCGAGTTTCATCTTCGTTTCCCAAATGCGACATTATCGATGCAGCAAGAGGATGAATCACGGCCACATGCAAATCGCGATAAAACCTGCTGTTAGCAATGCTCTCTGGCACACGTGGCGCATTGGTAATTGAAATTATTTCGCAACAACGAGCCACGCAGTCGAAGCGCAGGATGTATAATTAAAGTTCAAGATCGAGGTCGGGGTATTGATCGAAGCATGCGAAGACTACAAATTTTCTTCTGGTCGAGAAGCCACCGGGCCGGATGGTAAATCGTGGTTTTTTCCGGATTTACGCTGTTCCCATCGATTTCATAGGATCTCGTGCTGGAAATTGATTCCAACGTGCCATGGCTGTGTTGCAGCCAGGTATCCTCGTTACGCATTTAACGACTACGAGAAATTTTATACAGCCTCGCCTACTGAATTACCTTCCAGTATCGAGAGCTTGAAAGTATTCGCAAAATAACCTGCCACCCGTTAAATTTCACATGTAATTAAGAAAGTGGTCCAAGACCGTCGACTCGAAAAGAACGATCTTATCGTTTATTTTCTGTCGCGTACGTTTGTATCGCGACGAAGCAAATCTATTTTCTACAAATTACAGGAAAATTATAATTTGTAACGCGTTTGAGGCGCGAAGCTTTTAGTATTTCGAAAGCAAAGTGACTTAGACCATTTTCATAATAAGCAAAAATAAAAAGAATCGGAAGAGTGGAATGGTTCGATGACTAAATTTTTTGGATTTCGAGGAGAGACATTGCGGATACATTTACATTCGCGAGGAAATCTAATCGAGTTCGAATGCAACGATCACACGAGGCATGTACGAATCTACCTGTCCATCGAACACCCTTTGAAAGTTTGTCTAATAGACAGGGTGAGTCGCTTTACGTTCCACCAGAAAGGGTGAATTACCAGCAGAGAATTTCGAAATTTATCCGAGTGCCGTGTTAAAATTTTAACGCTAATTTCTCGAAGCACTTTCTTTCGTTTCTCCAATTAACGACGGATCCAAAAGATCGCGTCTGTTATTTGATCAGCTTCATAATTCCAGTATGAATTACAATATCAATTCCAAACTCCTGAACGATTCGAAAAAATCGCCACGTTCTTTCGATTAATCTTCCAAAAAGTTACACCTCCGCCTAACAAATCAGTTCGGACGCTACAAACCCCTAAACAACTCCAAACATTCCACCACGTTAATCCGGAACTTGTAACCCTGCAAAAAGTCCCAGCTTCGACCAACTGGTCGCGTCGAACACGACATCGACCCTCGCTGTACAAACCCCTAAACAACTCCAAAAAACCACTCCGTTCTTTCGATCACTCGGACAATTCCACTATCGACGCTCGTATCAATTCCCTAGACAGTATCAATCCCGAGCTTCTAAACCTGCAAAAAATATCAGCCACTCCAAACTGGTCGCTTCGTACGCCTCGTCAACCCTTACTCTAAACGTTCGAAACGCTCCCCAGACTGTTAAAAAAAAGTCGCGTCACAGGTGGCAACAATCGAAACATCCTTCGCAACGATCCATCCGGGAATCGAGGTGCGATCGAGCAGAGTTGCCGGCGGAACGGGCGCAATGAGCGCAGGATATCGAACAGAGCCGGGGCGGCTGGCCGGAAATTTATGGTACGTCGCGAGATCCGCCTTGGCGTGCAATAAGATAGCGAGTTTGCGTGCCGGCCAGGAGGATAGCGTAGGTGTAAGTTTATGCGGATCGTTCCGTGCACGGCCCCTCGTTTCCTCCATAATTCCACCGGCCGCGAAACTATCCCGCGTGCATCCAGCCCGAGGCGTCTACTTCCCGCTGAAATATCGTCGCCAGCGTCCGGTCGGCCGTGTTTCAGGTAGCCGCGCGTCGATACAGCCGGTCTCTGCTTCCAGGCGCAGGTTACCCAGGTGTAACTTGCGCCGAGATTCAATCGAAAAAGGTTCTGATCGCTGTGACGCTTCCGCGGTGGTCCTTCCGTGTTCGCCTTGTTCGAGACGAAACCGCAAATCCTTCCTCGTCGAAGGAAAAGGCACCGATTGGAATGATATTTGCGTGGCTGGCCGGTCCGGCGCTGAGATGAAACCGTCAACCCTTCCCCGTCAAGGAAAAGGGCCCCGATGCCTATGGCATTTCCGCGGCTGGCCGATCCGACGCCGAGACGAAACCATCAACCTTTCCTCGTCGAAGAAAAGGGCCCCGATCGCTATGACGCTTCCGCGACTAACCGGTTCGTGTTCACCTTGTCTGAGACGAAACCGTCAACCCTTCCTCGCCGAAGAATAGGACCTCGATTGCTATGACGTTTCCGTGAATACCCGTTCCGTGTTCGTTTTTTCCGAGATGAAACCGTCAATCCTTTCTCACTAAAGAAAAAGATTCCAATCGCTATGACGCTTTCGCGACTACCCGTTCCATGTTAGCCCTGTCTGAGACGAAATCGTCAACCCTTTCTCACCGAAGAAAAAAATCGCTATGCCGTTCCGTGTTCGCCCTGTCCTCGAGAAAGCGACGAGGAAGGTCTGCTTCTAATCGAGCCAGATAACGTTGTTTATCGTGTCCCCGATTCGTCATCGGGAGCGCGATATCGCGACGAAACAAGATTTGCGATCCCCGTTCGGTTGGCGATACGTTTTGTAAGGATTCGGGATTCTACGACGACCGAGCGATGCACGATCCTCGTTGGTCAACGTTCGCCGGCGGCGAGGGGTCGGGAAGGGGGTTGATATAGGGCCGGGGTCTGGAACGGCCTGTTTCGTCGTCGAATTGTCGACGTACATAGGTGTACACCGGCCATTGATCGGGATTGGGTTTCTTGGATTGCCGCACGGGTCTTTGCTTGCCGGAGGTAGTAGTTCACCGGCCCGCGGCAGGGTGGTTGATTAAATTTAACCTACATTCCCGACACCTGAACCGAAGTATTTGATTAGACACGAGCCAACGATCACGCGTCCGGACGAGGTGCATCAATCTTTCCGATCGGCTCGATCCCGGATTGCTTCCATCTTGGAGAACCAGGTAAGATTGCAACCGTTCGAGTTGCGTGCTCGTTAACGTCTTATTTCCTCTCTTCGACGAGCGAATTCTCTAGTATCCGACGATCGCGGTGGTAATCGGATTGTTCTCGAGGCGACCATTGAAAAATATCTCTCGATCGGGTAAAAGTTCTCGTTAGACGTTAGATTACGTTAATCGTAATCACGGTTTGCAATTTGACCTCGAAATGACCTCGAAGTGGATCAAATCGAAGAAGCATTTTATTCTAATTCACCATGCGAGGATCCTCTGTGCACCTGTTTCCATCGCGCGAATTTTATACGCGATACAGGGCGATTCGCTGGTTACTGGACTCAAAGGCAGCGCGGACTATTCGAAGGATATTCGAAACTTTGCAGCTCGCGAGAGAGCACAGACACGCGGAGGAGCGTAATCGTAGATTACAGATCCCCCAGGTACCGATCGTCCCCGAGTCCAAAGGGAGCGAGTCACCCTGTCGACGATGAAAATCCGATGCTAAATCCAAAGGTGCACCTACCTGTCTAGAAGCAGTGGGCGTGGGTGGTTCCGAGGGTTCCTTCTGCGCAGCCTGGACCTGTTTCCTCCTGGCCTGGGCCCCGGCCCCGGAGCCCTGGGCCGAGCCGCTGCCACCGCCTCCGCCGCCGCCCCACTTGATCACATGGGGCCCAGAGTTCTTCCTGGGTGGCGGGCCCAGCCTCTCGGTGGGCTCGTCCGGCGGCGAGCCGAGGGCACCGCCTGTCGGTGGCGTGAGAAACAGATGAGTCCGGTAGCCGAACCCCTGATGCTCGTGATCGGCCATCGAGGGGAAGTAGCCGAACTCTCTGCTGCGTCGGATCGGTGCGCGCGTCCCGACGGCCGACTGGCCGGCGCCGCGCACCACGCCGAACCGAGTCCCCGTGTACCCCAAAGTGGACGGCCCGTAAGCGGTGCCGAGGGTCGACCGACCCTCCAGTCCGCCGCCTCCTCCTCCTCCTCCACCACCACCGAGTCCCTTCTCGCCGCTGAAGTTCTTGCGGAACATAAGATTCATGACTGACAAGTGTGGGGAACAGACGGAACAACGTGACAGAGAGACGGACAGACAGAGCTGGGGGATGATGAGCGTTGCTCGCGCGGTTTTTCTTTCTACCCGCTTCCCGGTCTTTCTCTTTATTCGTTTCGCTCGAGTGTGGCGATGCTTTCAAGCCCAAGGGTCGGTAGTCGGTCTTTTTCGAGCTTTAGAGCGCGTGGAAGAAGCAGCGCCGGTGGTGGTGGTGTGACGGTGCTCGACGATCACGAAAGCGTCCCTAGGCAGCTTCGCTATTGCTCCGCTCCGGTCTTTCTCTTCTCTAACAACTCCGGACGCGATTGTTTTTGACCTCTCTCGGGGTTCACTTGCTACGGGAGGAGAGGCAGAGAGTCCTGACCAATTTCGACGGGCCAACGAACGACTACGCTGCCGACCCGGACCGTCGGTTCAGACACTTCGCCCGAGGGGGTACGATCGAGAGAACGAAATTTTAAACGCGACCTGGCACAACCCGAGTCGTTTCATTCGTTAGAGGCAGTCGGATCTTTAGGGTTGGAAGGAAGTTTCCTGTCGTTTCAAGAGCTTTCGGAAATTCTAGGCTCTCAGGGACGACGAAGATCGGTTTCTCGCGTCTAGCCAGTCGCCAGCAGAGCGTAGACTTCTATTCCGCGCAACTTTGCTCGTCCTTCGGGGATTTCCCGGCCGCCACCGGCGTCATCGCGCCTTTTCCTACTTTCTCCGCGAACGCGACAGCCACGCGACCACTTCACCTCCACTTTTTCCCTCGGATCAAACGCGATTACCCGGAACGTTTATCCGCGCGACGAGCCACGACGAATTCGAAGCCCTACCGTCGCTTGGCCCGCTCCAAGATAACTAGTTTCTCGATCTCTTTCTCCGTCCACTTGGCGAGCTACCATCGCGTCCCGTACCTGAACCCAGAGCGGCTTCTCGTCCTCGTCCAAGTATCATCCCGTCATAAGCGAAAAAAGCCGAGGATGATGCGGAGTGAGATCATCGGGGAACACACGATTTATAAAGTCACCCGAGCCAGCCTGTGCCGCAAAGACGGTCTAACTACGCTCGATTTAGCTCGCCAACGGAACCCAAGGTCTAGAATTATAATTACACCTCGGAAATGACGGATCGCGTGTCACGCGAGAATCACGGGTCCTCTTTATTTACGGTTCCAATAAAGACACGCCCTGTCCGGATAGGGCCCAAGTGTCAGTCCTCGGTCCTCCTCCTCGCATCGCTGTTTCACCTGGCAAGCATAGCCTACCCTCTTCTATCACGAACACTGCTCGCGCCGCGTTCGTGCGAGTTACGAATTATACCGACTTTTCATCGACTCGTTCCACCGAGAGCTCGCGACCACGGCAAATTCTTCGATCCGCGAGCAACTTCCGGATCGGAATATCGGAATAAATTGGACGGTACGAAAGGAGCGATCGGACGGATCGGCACGGTGCCGTTCCCGATACTACCATCGGAACGCGACGTCGCGGCGCCGGAGTCCGCAGGCAGCGCGAAAGCTGCCCTCCACGCCAGGGGAGGACTGTTTGCCTGACCCAGCGACACTGACTTTAATAGTCGAGCCTCTCGATTGATCTGCCGCAGCCGCAAGGACTGTCTTGTCACGACAGCGTTCGCTGTTTACGGCGCAGCCGATGAAACGCGAACGCCAGACCCGTTCCAGGGCTCGATACCTGCCGCTCCACCTGGAACATCGACTGCAGTCGCCTCAGCCTGGCTCTAACCTCCGGGAACATTAGAGGTTCGATCCATTGATACCGTCTGAATAATTTTACCGTTCGAGATTGATCTATTCTAATCGAAGGCTCGACCCTCTCGCCATCGAGGGCCGGCAGTGGGTGAAATTTAGCTGCGAGGTGTTTCGTGGCGGATGCGAATAGGGTCGAGGCCATCGTAGACCCTGCAAATCTTTCGAGATCTACGAAAATTTCTTCCGGGAAGCCCGTGTTTCGACAGAACGGTCGATCGTCTTCGAGAAGAATCAGCTTTGCTTCTAAATTTCCGAGAGAAGAAGAGTTACCGTCTCTCCCTTCCGAAACGCGTATTCTTTACGACCCATCAAACCTCTGACACGGAGCACCTATTCTCTGCTCGCACAAAGGAACATTCGAATGCACGGCTACGCTCGATCTCTGCCACGCCTTCGATTGGAGAACCTCGTCTAGTCCACACTCGACTGGCAACTGCTCGTTATTCCGCGTTACGACACTGAGAAACGGACCGCCTCTTCCACGGGAGTTCAAGGGTTAAGGAGGGATTTACGCTTCGACTCGGAGTTGTTCGAAGCTCGGCACGCTTCGCTTCCGGCGGAAAAAAAGAGCGCGCGGTTCGTCTACGAGCCGCCTTCGACCGCTTTCGTTCGTCTGTCAGGGAAAAGCACCTCGCGCCGGCACGCTGGGACCCTCGCGACATGGAAAGCGGACAGCAAGCAACAGATACACGGTTATCCACTTGCGAGGGGCGATCATGAGGGACGAAGAACGGAACCAAGTTGCGGAGAATTAGTCTTGGCGACACCGGGTCTCTACGGCTACCCAAAAATACAGAGCGAAGCGTGAAAAAGGGGAGATCGATTGAACGCGAGACAGTCTGATCGAAGCGACGATCATCGAGGTTGTCCCTGGACCTCGGGGAACAGGAAGCGTGTTTCGCTGTAGAACAAAGGAGGTAGACGAGAAGCGTGGTCTATCGTTGGTTCTGCCACGAATAATCCCACGCGACGACGATTCACAAACATGGAGAGCGGGAAACACACGGTGTATGCATGTGTACGAGAGACAAGAACACACACAGAGCGGATGGATCGATGGTCTCGTTAATATCTCGCGATCGCAGAGGACGTTCGGTGAGGGTGTCCTGGCGCGGTGGTACCTGGTGATTAGCCCGCTGCGTGGTTGGACGGCGTGACGAAGAGGTCGGGCTGCGTGGAACCAAGCGGAGGACGCGGAGAGACGCGATCGCGAGACACACACGTGGCGCGCTAGATCGATACGCTATTGAAATATTCACCGCACCGGTGGTGTACGTGTGTCGCGCAGCGTCAAGGCCTTTATCGGCGAACACCCGTTATCTCCGACCCTGGTCACCGTGATTCTTCCTCGTGCACATGCACCGTGTTGCGCCGATCGCTGGATGGATCGATCGATCCGACCACGTGTCCTCGACGATTCGCTCGACCAAAGTGAGGGTAGCTTCGCCACGCGACCGACAGCCTCGCACTGACCGTGCACGAGGCGTCGCGACGCTGACCAGGCCCGATGACGTCGCCTGCCCGCTCCACCGACTCTGCTCTTCTACCACCGACCGTTCTTTTCCGCGCCGCTTTCACCCTCTCGATGCTCGACGCGACCAATTCCCAACCACGGCCCGTGATCCTCCGCGGTGTTCGCGGAACCACCGTTCTTTCGACGGCTCGCAGCAGGCTACTAGGGATCGAATCNGGCTCTGAAACGTGCCCGGGTATCCGGTTTACGTTCCACGCGGGGTATCGCGGACTCGACCGGCTCCCAGCGACTAGTTGGCACCGGTTCCCGAGCACGAGGCGTCGCGACGCACGCCAGCACCGCGAATAACTGAGCTTCTCCACGCGCACCGGGCACCTCCGTTCCTCGTTGCGCCAGTGCTTCCACCGTTCTTTCCGCCCATCGTCCGATGGCTGTTGGTTCCCACCGGAAATTCGATCGAACAATCGATATCGCGTATCGAGAAGTTCTCGGGGTTAGCTTCGGATATTTCGGGCAGCCCTGTCGGGTCTTTCTTTCTTTTATTAATCGAATTTTTTATAAAGATTCTAAAACACTGCCTACTGCGAAAAACATCGTATCGTTCGTAATTAAACCAACGAAACCAAAGGTTGAAACTATTCTTATAACCATCGTTCTTTTATTAATCGGATTTTTTATAAATATTATAAAACACTGCCTACTGCGAAAAACATCGTATCGCTCGTAATTAGACCAACGAAACCAAAGGTTGAAACTATTCTTACGACTATCGTTCTTTTATTAATCGAATTTTCGAGAAAGATTCTGAAACACTGCCTGCCGCTAAAAACGTCGTATCATTCGTAATTGAACCAACGAAACCAAAGGTTGAAACTATTCTTACGACCATCGCGATAAATAGGGTAGCATAAATATTATATTATCAAGGATCGTAGCAACTTGAAATAAAAGATTTCATTCGACGAGATATTTAAATTACTCGGACCAGGTGCATGCACACCTCGCGTATCGCGGTATATCACGCATTAAACCGCGATATCTTAATGGCACGTGCGAAACGTGCGAAAGGTACGAGACGTGCGTGGAAAGTTCAGCCGGCCGAAAGGAATTTCTCTTTTTCTTTTATTCTTTTTTTTTTTTTGGACCCCTGCCACTCCGGGAAATTGACTAACCTTGTCGCGGGAATATTATTAGAACCTACTTATCGTCGTGGAAGAAAGAGTTGAAGGATTTCGTCGAAGGTTCCCTTATTACCGAGCGTTCTACCCAGAAACCGGGCCGCGATCACGCGAAATGGCAATAATTTTCCCCAGCATCGACAAACGGAACGAACTTTACGGCGTTGCGGCTGCCCGCGAGATGCAATGCCGATTTTAACCACCGTGAATCGTGCGAGATATAGCTCTGCAGGAGAGAGAGTTTAAAAGTTCTCTGTCGGCACTCGAGAGCGTTTTGATATCCGGCGCACGTTCCGAAACGTTGGATAATCGGCGGAGAAACGTGGCGACCGTAAACGTCGAAATTTGTTTCGGCTAGCAAACGTGCCTCATTGGAACAGAATGATGTGAGAAATAACTGTTATTGCTGTACCAGCGTGTACAATCGCCGGGGAGGATAAAACGGCCGGAATGGTATTGGCTGCCACCGTTTATCGAGTTCGCGTAACTCATTTCTGCAATGCGAGTCGTCCACAGGGCGGACCGATTAACCCGGGGCTTAAAAATTCTCGACGATTGTTGCACCGGAATGCTCGATTAATATTTAACTTTCAATCGGTTAATCGAGCGTTTTATTATCAGAAGTACGTCCAACCTGGTAGCAATTTTGCAGGGTGCCGCGAACACGGGATTACTAGAATATGAAAGATCAAAGTTATGCGATTAATTCGACGAATCAATTTCGGGTCAAATTGTTATCTCTATTTTATGGAGTTAATCGAACTGAACCGAGAAATATCTCGTGTATCTCTGACAGAAACTCTGAAAGTTGTATCGTTGCGAGAAGAGACAAAGTTTACGGTAATAGATACGTTTGCCAATTGCGATCGTTTGCAGTACCATATTTCCAACTGCGTTGCCATTAAAGAAACTTGGGAGAGGGACTAAAAGATCAACAAGTGTTTCATATAAATTTGATTACTGGAAAGACGAGGTGGAATAATAAGGGAAACTGGGAGCTACTTAAGTGTTTGGTAGCACGCAGCGCGATGACGTTGTCAAGATCTCGAGTGCCATGTGCAATTGGGACTCTATCCTCTCAGTCTCGGCGACTCTTAATCGTTAAGTGGTTTAAGTACCCGGGTTTTGCGTCGAAAAGTGCCGTTGCATTGAACCGAGACGAGGAATTGCCGTTCGGGTTTCACCGCGGTATATTCGTCCGCGTAAACTGTAACGGGAGTCGCTTGACAGTTTTCTGTAAAATTTTCCCAATGGTCCACTGCTGTCGCTCAAACGATTAAGATAAAGTACCGTCCCGATGCTCGTCGTGTTTCGATATAAAGCGAAACAAACGTGATCCCGATGCTGGACGGTTTCCGGCACGATTTTTCAAACGATACCTGTCATTCCAGGAGTCCAGATGAATTATGTCTTTTTTCTATTAACATCGATCGTAAATTAAGAATGTTTTTTGACGATAAGATGTTCCCAATGACTCCTGTCGACCGGAGAGTTAAAACGAAAAAGGTGCCATTGCAGCACTTGGAATTTTTCGATGTAAGTTCCCAGGTGAACCGAAAGAATCGTGATCATAGTTGCGTGACATTTTATAAGAAAATTTTTACGATGATTCCTATTATTCGAAAAGTTAAAATAAACCAAGTACCATCTCGGGAAAAGAATACGATCTCGTACCTAATGATACTTTTCAAAATCTTTCTAATGACTTCTAGTACCTCGTAATATTTTCCAATACAACTAAAAAGAAATACCATTTTATCGAATGGTATTTTCCAACAAAATTTATCCTATAATCTTTCTCGTTTAGGGAATCAAAACAAAATGGAATCGTATTTCCCGATAATAAAACTCGAAAAAGGACCATCCTGTCGAATGGTACTTGTGGAAAGAATTTGTCGAACAGCGCTGTCATCGAAATAATTAAAATTCAGCAGTCGAAAGCCCGGACAAAGGACTGACCATATTCTGGCTGGCGCGACGAGCATTTCACTCGTAAAATGCCAACGGCCGGACTGCCGTGGAAACTGGTTCCCTTTCGCGAGATTTACGAGGACAGGAACGTCACCATAATTCAGAATATCGCGCATTGATCGCGCGGGCCGGGAATAAAAGCGCGACGCGTTGGTCGCGGATCGCGCCAAAAATCGCGCCCATCGCGCTTTTGGCAGCGGCTCGTTTATCGGTCTTCGAATCGCGGTTCACGGGTCAGTAAGCGCGCCAAGAATGGCAGAGGTAGGTCCGTAACACGGTTCCTCTGTCATTCCGGTGTGTGCACGAGGAATTCGCCAGCCCGACCTCCGAGAGTTGGCGACAATTCGCGCGACGCTACAGGCCGGAAGCCAGACGATCCTCGATTTATAGCTCCTCCGACAACTAAGGGGCCCATTACACCCTCGTTATTCCTAATTTCCAGACCGACCCCCGCGGGAACGATGTTATTACGGGAGATCGAGTGGTCGATAGTGGCTGGTCGTCGATTACGAAGCCGTTCTCATGGAACGGATTTTGTATCCTCACAGTGAACAAGAATCGTTCCGTTCTGGATTCCGAGTCTAAACCTCTCTATTTGCCGGGCGAACACCTCGCTAATCGTCGAAGCAGATTATCTCTCGTTAAGATTGTGGACTTTGTAAGAAGAGAGTATGGAGGATATTATCCAATTCGAGCGTATGCCTGAACACAGTGAACGGTATTGCGAATTATAATATAATCGCTGTTTCTCAAAGACGCGTGTATGGATCGAGTGTTCTCCGATTAGTGACAAATATTCTACGTGCCGATTCGTCTCCTAAACACAGTGAAAATGGTTAAAAAATATAAATTTTCGAAGAGAAATATACGAGATGTTTCTATGTCTATACGTATATAATAAAAGTGAAAGTCGTTTAAATGTACACACGAAATTCTTTCCTATCTGATTATCGGAAATGCTCGAGCAGAAAAGCTTGAAACGAAAATAAACGAGTGTAATAAGCTTCGATGAAAGTAAACTTTCAAAGTTTAAAAACCGAAGAATCTAACGCCGAATCCATTAAATATTATTACTCTGTCAGTTTGGACGTTAAAGAAACGGTGGTACGTTTACCGAAAATTCTGCCGTGTATTTTAAGAATTTTTGGGCGAGCTTCAACTCGACTTGGCCAGATGGGTATCGCTTTTCGCCTCTTTTCGCTCGAGTGAATGACAGGGGAAAGGCAGGCGGAGGGAAAGGGGGAATATCCGAGGGAAAAACGCGAAATTTCGTAGTCGTTACTGTTTGATTAGTTCCATTCACGGAGGACGGAGTATCATCCTCTTCGGCGGAGAAATGTCGGCTCGCGCTACTGGTCTGACTACTCGCCTACTCTACTGCCAGCCTCTAACGAGCAACGCCCTTATTTGTAATTAACAGGACAGCCTTGGACGCGTTTCGCATTCGCGTTCCTTCCAGTTCTCCCGTTCTCCTGCCACATTTTCCTCTCGCCATCATTTATTCCGCTTTCAATGATAATTCCAGCGGGACAATTCGCGGAAACCGAATGTTCTCTCAGCAATACTCCGGATATTTACAAGTCGCGGATAGTTGAAATTTATGTGACTCGTACAATCAAATGTTTCACCGCTAATTACAGTCTGCGGTAATATATTCGGTATTAATTGACAGCTGGTTGACAGGCATTCCGCAACTGGTTTCGTAGAAGAAAATTATATTTTCGTGCTTATTGATAGATATGACTGTCACGGTGGTCGTTATGACGATTGAAAAATTGACAGATGTAAACGAATATAGAATATTAATAATCTGTACCACTTTCCTGACCATATTTTTTGATAATGTAATCACATTTTTGGCCGAGTAAATGTCAACATTGCAGCTGCATACCTTTGTTACGCAACTATAAAAACGAAAACAGAAAAATACCGAATGAAATCGATGTTAAAATATCGCTAAATAGATATTAAAAATTCCAAGATCTCTCCTTAAATCATTTCTCAAAATTTATTTCCCTTTGTAATTTATCTTGACAGATTTATTGCTAATTCGAATAAACGGTAAAGACGGTTCTATCGAAAGCAGTAACGCGCCTGCGACCAGAACAAAGCGAAAAATTGATAAATCAGCGATCAGTCCGGTTCTGTCAGCGTGAACTCTGTCTCGAAACTCCGAAGACGAGAGGAATCTCGAGCCAGAGACGAACGGAAAACAAATGAGTAACCAGGTATTATTTACATGGTCGATACGCCGACGAGGCTTATTCTTGGCATTTGCCGCGGTCCTAAAGTTAACGTACGTTTCAACGACGTGCTGGCTGTACGACAAAAACTATGAATACTTCAGGGTGGCCGTGAGAAGGAATACTGGCGGCATCAGCGCAGAAAATCGGTGGAATCAGCCGTCGATCCGGCAATGTCACGGCGATCGATGGCCAACCTTGATCCACAGGCTTATCGAAACGAAACGACTTCGTTAATCTTCTTAATGGCGGCTGCTCCACATTTTCCAACGGAACGATTCTTCTCGACCATTTCGTTTTCAGCAATTGAAACGGGAAGGAGGGCCTTCTTGACCGGGCCAGCGCCTCTGTTCCAGACGTATATCTCCGATATAAAGTTACCCTCCTTACGGCCACCCTCGCCAACTTCCGCCATTGTTAGGCAGCAAGTGGATTTGCAACCAATAATATTTCCGTCGCTCAAGTGACCATTAAAGGAGGGATCTTCCTCGTCACGAGCTTCATCCACTATCTCCATTAAGAGCCATCACTTTCTCCCCAGATGCCGAAGGACCCCTCAGCGATGCTAGCAGAACCGGAAACGCGAGTTTAGGCGAGTTAGCGAGTTTCAAATTTCTTCCTCTGTTAGATCTTTTATTCCTGCAATATTACCCAGAATATTCGGCTTCTCTTGGTAAAGCCAAGTTCAAAGAGGAACGTAATTACACACAGATGTCCCATCTATGGGATGAAATATCTAAAAAAATATTCGAACATTCCAAGTTTTATTTTCAAAGAGTCCAAATTTTCTTCACGCGTGTGTTACATGATTTTTTCGTCTCAGGAGAAACAACCTGTACGCGCTTTTTCTTGGCACACTTTGCTTGGAAGCATCAAAGAGAATGAGAAACGTAACCTAACGACATCCAACGTCGCGTCTGCTTATTTCCTCCGTTATATCGCTTTAATTATTATTATCTGCGCTTGTTATATTTAGACGCGCATTAGAGTTAACCCACGACGGAAAAAATTGCTCGCAAGCCGAGTTACGCGTAACGATTCCAATTAACAGCGAGATAAGCGGAGAAAAATTTGGATCGGAGTAAAGGGTGAATCACTATAACGCGTATTCACAGATAGACACACGGTTAGAGCCGGGAATATACTTGCGCTGCAGTTCGCGAAGGATTAAAATCGATCAGCTGCACGAGTGGAATACATAAATTTAACATACGAGTCTCCTTGCACTTTTCCGTTTCTGCGACCGAGCGTCGCGGCGCGTTAAACTCGCTGCAGGTCGAACTAAAGACACTCGGCGCCTCGGTGCATCGTAGATAAAAGAACGTTTGATGCACCGGAGCTCGGTGTACCCGAAATACTCTGTGGCAAAAGGGTTGTACGGTTCTTACAATGGCGGCCGCGAAGCGTTCCGTGCACAAGTTCCCGTAATCTCGCGGTCGACATTCTACCAAGGCGTTGGCGCGAAAATAGAACAGGGGGCATTAAACTTGAACCCCGAGGTTCAAGTACGTAGTTTATCGTCCCGCTGATTTCGTCACGTGAGCTCTTTTTACCGAGGTACGCTCGATCCGATCTCGTGTTTCCTTTTTCCCCCCGTTTTCCCTCTGTAATCGTAGATACGCGTCGTATCGCCGCTATTTCGACTCTCGTTATCTCTCCCCCGGCTCTTTCGTGATCTCCCGAGTGATCTTCCGCGCGGCGTAATTACGCAACCTCGGTTCCGAGACGGTGATTTGCCTCTTTCGGAATTTCCCGAAACAGGTTCCCGATCTTTCCGCTCTTTCGTCAGATGTAAATACGTCGGTCGAGTTATCTTTCCATGAATTATTTAACCGCGAACGCGAAGCTCTCTCCACGCGAGCGAAGGCCAGGCCGTACGTGATCGCCGATAGAGTCCACTGTCACGAATGTTCCATCAAGTTCAAGTATTCATTGGCTTCCCTCGATACACGCAACGTTCCAACGCTTCGCATTCCCGTTGACGCAATGCAAACGGTACCGACGTGGCATCCGACAAAAATTCTCAAAAGGTCGGATCGAACTGGTTCACGAACGAATCCCAAACAAATTCCGCGTTACGAGTGTCGCATCCGGCGTGAAGGATCGTCGTCGAAGCGAATTTCCGGCGAATTTTCAGCGAATAAACGACTCGAGGCGTATTCCATCGATACACGCAACGTTAAAACACTACGCATTCCCATTTACGTAATACAAACGGTACCGCCGTGGCATTCGACAAAAGTTCTCAAAAGGTAGGTTCGAACCGGTTCACGGACGAGTCCTGAATGAATCCCAAACAAATTTCGCGTTACGAACGTCGTATCTGGCGCGAAGGATCGTCGTCGAAGCGATTTTCCAGTGGATTTTCAGTAGAAAAACGATTCAAGGCGTATTCCATTGATACACGCAACGTTCGAACACTACGCATTCCCGTTTACGTAATGCAAAAAATGGTATCGACGTGGCATCCGGCAAAAGTTCTCGATCGGTCCGAATCGGTTCACGGACGAATCCCGAACGAATCCGCGTTACGAACGTCGCATCTGGCGCGAAGGATCGTCGTTGAAACGATTTTCCGACGAATTTTCAGCGGAAAAACGACCCGAGACGCGGTAACCGGACGAAAATGGAGAGGCTGAAAGTGATAATGCCGGTGGAAAAAGAATCGGGTAATACTCCCACTGTCAGGGAAAGACGAGCAGGATATGCCATTAGGTTTTTACGCCAGCGCAGGACTCTCTCGGTGGAAGAGATGATATAGAAGAGGATCCGAAGGGGATGTTCGAATTATTTTAGAGTATCCTGCGGATATCGGATAACGGCAGGTATTTGCCATCAATGGTACGTCGCTGAGGATCTGAGAACCCCGAAGGAACGAATATTCCAAGACGAGAATTTGTGAAAGCACCTTTTTTAAAAATTCTACGGTCAATACCCAGCCATGATACCATTTATTCGGAATATGCTGTATCAAAACAGTGGTAAACGAAACCTTAAGCTAATAAAAACATATTCTTTACCTTCCATTCGAAGATTTGAAGCTGCAGTCGAGTAACTGGAGGTTTCAATTCAATTCGCAGTTCGGTTTGCGAACTATTCTGCATAGATATACAAGACAATGCACTTAGAATTCTTCTCCCGAAGCCCTATACCGCGAAGTCTATAATGAGAAACTTCGAAGAAGTACAGTTTTATATCGAAAATTTCCCGGAACTTTGATATCCGAAGTTCCCGGTATACTTCGCGCAATCTTCGGCTATTAATCACCTTTAGTCCCTGCAGTTTTTGTACCCAAACGAACATTATTCTCCCGTAGAAAGATCTACCAGCCATAAGTAGGGTGAAAAACCGCCTTTGTCGCGATGAAGGAGCGGAAGAGCAAAAAGTTAAAATATCGCGATGAAAGACGCAGGAAATATACTTCGTATCGTAACAGTGACCAATACGATTAATTACATCCTTAAATATCCGACAACGAGTCCAGAATCGCAAGTTCATTTTATCGCACATTTCCCGATATTTTATACTCTTCAAACGAACATCCTGAAATTTCCGAAGCAGTATATATCCAGCCACTGCTGCGGGAATAAAAAATTTAGCATCGGTCATTTCTGCTATCCATTCGATGGTGCTGGCTTTAAATTTTTCAGCCTTAAATAGAAAGTGGATTCTTCGGAACCTATCGAATATTCTTCCTCCGCTATCGACTAACCATTTCGCAGCTTATAAATAATTCAACAACCATATTCCGCGACGCTTCCGCCGTTCTAGCCTCTTAAACGCCAAATTAGATCCCGCTAACTATTCATCACCATCGTCTCCATCGATGCGCCGTAATAAAGCGTCTCTGGACTCGCCTAACCCGAAAAGCGTCCTCCTGAAAGCACCGAGCATCGGCGTCAAACGAAGGGTGGTAGAAAAGAAAGCCAGACTAACCCGTACGGAAAATTCGATTTGTCTTTCCGGAGAACTACAGCCAGTGCATAGGCAACAGAGCAGCGAATCGATAGCATGGCGGACCGCGGAACAAGCCTGGATCGATTCCCGAAACACCCGGCGAGGAAAAATGAGGGAAAATGCAACGCGAATGCCTCCACCTGCGTACTTTATCCGCATTCCGGTGGCACGTATGACCTTCGCGAGCTATTTCCAGGCCTGACTACGTCTAACCCAGACCCAAACGCACACTCCACACTCGCAATTTCTTCTCGTCCTTTCTCCGCGACAGAATTTTTCTTTCCCCTCCATGCAAACGGTCGCGAGGGAAGCAAACAATCGGTTGTTTGTCGGAGCACGTCAAGTTTCCCGAATGTTTCTGTTTGTCCACCCTTTCGCCCGCCACTGATCCTGTTTTCGTTCCTTTCAGCCAGGATAGCACTCGGATTCTTCCGTTCGATTTCGATGAATCAGCAGGAGGTCGCGAGATTTCACGAGATCCTGAATTCCGAGTCTGGCCGTGTTTGATGAAATTTTTAATCACGGCTGAAAATCTGCCGAGCTAGGTACCTTCTAACTGGTTCCGATCTTACGAGACGACGTTTTGTTCGATCTCGATGAATAGTCACTGAGATGAGATCGTAATCCGATGCGGTTTCTTCAACGACATGTTTAATTATCGACTTTGGGTTCCTTTCGATTCGTTTCAATCGCTAAATCCTAGGTCTCTAGACGTTTCATCCAATTTGGACGAGGAGTCGATAATTCCATTGCCTCGAAGTGGTTTGTCCACGACATGTTTAATTATCGACTTTGGGTTCCTTTCGATTCGTTTCAATCGCTAAATCCTAGGTCTCTAGACGTTTCATCCAATTTGGACGAAGAGTCGATAATTCCATTGCCTCGAAGTGGTTTGTCCAAAAATTGTTTAATTAAAGGCAAGATTGCAGGTTTTGTAGGGGAAGATTAGGTGTATCCTAGGAATTATTAGGAGTCTGTCGTTGTTTAAAGGAGGAGAGAGGAGAGGAGAGCCTGGTCGCAGGGCGGAATAATTGCACGTCCTCTGAACTCGGTAAATACAATGGAGCACCGTTAGATAAACTCGCATCGTGGCGAGAAACGCTCTCGATTCGCGCACGTTCACAATGAGACACGGATGGACCATTGTCTGAGAGGCTGGATAAAAATCACGGTCATTGTTCAAAGATTACACGTGGCAAATAACGTACACGTGCGACTGCAACGATAGAGCGAGGTCGGGCGTTGCTGCGTCTAGCAATGGCACTGATTGATGCCGAAATGGCAGCAACGACGTCGAACAGGATCGAATGTCATTTATAACTAGCGTCAGGCGTTTAACGTGGAACAGCGAGATGGAAAAAATTCTTGATCGATTTCCCATTTCGATTCGGTTCATTAACTGTCGTTTAGTGCTAATTTATCTATAATTTATACGGAATCGCGTTCCGTAATTCCCACGTTTGCGATAATTCTCGCTTCTGGTAAACCGAGGGAAGAACCTTTTCTTTGTCTCTCGAAAATATCTTAACGCTTTGTATGCGCCAGCCACTCCCGGTAATTTTGCCCATGTGGTGAATAAATCTAACCTTCTGCGCCAGTGGAATATGAATCAGCTTTAATACTTCAGGGATATTATTAATTTGAACAAATTTCGTTTCTTAAAACCGAGATCGCTAGAATCGCTGCTAAATACAAGCACGAGTAAGTACGTTCTTTCGTTCTAAAAAAATCCCCTTATTTCTCGAACAGTTTATGACGATAAAAAAAAATTCAATTTCATGAATATGAAACTGGTAGAATCGCTATTAAACGAATAGACACGAGTATTCAGATAAATAGCCAGAAAAATCAGCTGAAAGGAAAGAATAAGCCGTTAATTCACAAGCGATTTTGCAACTTGCATCGCAACAGAAGTCACGCAAACCCGTTTTCAAAATGGGTAAAATCGTATTAGAAAAAACGTACTAAATCGCGACTTTCTAAAAAGCGGTAGAATTTAATCTTCCAAGGCTGTCGAACACACAGCCGAGATTGCAGTTCGCCGCTCCCAAAGTCCTATCGCAGTCTCCCGTCTACAAAGTGTTAAGTTGCTGTTCCGGAAGTCGGGACATTTGTACTTTTGCACTCGACTGACTTTACGACCTCGCTCTGTGCCTTTCGTAGCGACTGTACCGCGACTTTTCTACGATGAAAACGAGGGACGCATGGCGTGAAGGCAGGCCTTTCCTTCGTTCCTCCTCATCGACCCGGGATCGTGAGTTACAACGTAGGGTCTCGAGCCCGGAAACCAGGATGGAAGCCGGGAGGACACCGAATCGCGATCTTTCGGGAATTTCCCGAACGAAGGCTCCGTGCAATTTCGGAATATCCCGAGTTCCCGGCGCGTAAATTCGAAGCCGCGACGACTCGGCCAAGAATGCGACCCGAGGGGTGTAAAATTCGCGGAGAGAGCAAAACCGACCCCGGCTATCTCGTTACGGTTTTCTGCTGGGTTCAACAAGTAGTCATAAAACGGTAGATGCCTTGACAGCACCGGTGCTTCGGGTTAGAATTCGAAATTTATCGTCCGACTGAATATTCGAGAACCGGATGACTTCCGGTCGCGAAAACCACTCCGCCCGCAATATTCCATTTTAATTAAAGCGCCGGATATTTTTGCGACAGAATTAAAAGGGGATCGTAAAAATAACATCTCGTAAATTTCTATATAGAACCCTGAAAATTGGACTATTCTTTCGTGGGTGGTTTAAAGAGAGTTTAATATTTCAGGGAAAAAGGAATTTTATTCTCGGGTAACTGCGTTTTTAAAATTCCTCTTTCCTCTTTTTCAATCGTTTCAAATGTCGCGGTTTAAGGTCGATTCAGTCGTGCTCGCGTGTCTCTGCACTCGACAAGTAGACAGTAGTAGGACTGAGAATTGGATTCCGTTTTCAAGGGGTTCAATGGTGAAATATCGAAATATCTAAAAAAATTCGAAATATCTAAAAAAATTCATATCTCGGGAAAATCCTGAAAGATCGTAAAGTCTCCGAAGAACGACGTTGTTGGTAAAGTAACTGGATCGTATACTGGGAAATTGTCGAATAACGCGTCAAAGTGGTTGGAAAAATCGCGGTTTACCCAGCTCTTCGAGAATCGTAAAGAACTCTCGGTTCTCTATCGGGTTTACAGCGGGTTACGGCGAGGAATATTATTTTTGGCAGCTTAACGCACGACACTGGTGCATTTTGTACGCGTGCGACGACAAGGTATACGTGGCCAGAGCCGTTAACCTCGATATCAATCAACTTCGCGTATCGGACCACCCATCCGCAATCGTATTTCACGTCGGGGATACCCGGTGCCTATAATTTCGATCTATTTTCGCGCGATCATTCATCGCGGAGGATTCACGCACGAAACTTGCTGCGATCGTTAAACCAGCGACTCTGCCCCCTCTGATTTTTCCGCCCTGCCCCCATTTATCAGCCTCGATCTACCTATTATCCGACTCATTGGACAGACGTGATGGAAAGGATTAATTAGAATAGGCCGCCGTCACGTACCGGTACCCGTGGCCAGCACCGTGACCATTTCTTTTTTTACGCGGTTATTTATTTAACCAGCCCGGGCAAATCGAGCACCGATGTCGCGCGATATCCAGTCCCATTTTCCGTGCCTTTCACCGGGGAAACAGACGAGAAACTCGAGACCAGGATACGCGTGGCCTCGCTGGACAAATGGCACCTGCTAAGAAAATCGCCAGGTTTATCGATGGCTGAGATTGGCTAGCAGAGAATGCCAGAGAATTCCTGTTGAGAGTCCGAGCTAGCTGCAACCGTCAGAATGCAGACTCGAAGAAGGATTTCGATGATATCTAACAGGAGATAGAGATCCTTCCGGTAAGGCATCCTATTTCGGAGACCTCGTCTATTAGACCCAATTTATAGACCCTTTGTACCCGTGTCGAATATCATCTCGCCTTGCTGACAGAATCTATTACGCGTAGCTGTCGATGATGATAGACTAACGGATCTGGATGAAATTGAATTTATCTCCAATGTAAAGTCGCGACTTTTACAGAGAGGACTCATAAGCAAGCTTGATATCAAATACTCTGCTTTGTTGACAGGGTCTGTTACTTTCAGTTGTCTATGAGGATAGACTGGCAGATTCTGATTGGAATTTTGGAGATACCGAACGAAGGTTAGTACTTTGATATATGCATAATTTAAAACACAATGGTCAGTAAATCGAGAGCAGATCATGGATGAAGAATGTAAAGTCACATTCCACGTTCTCCATAGAGAAGAGCTGACTTGTTGTTTCCAAAGCTTCTCACTTGGCATTCCCACATGATGACTTGTCACCACGATAGAAAATAGTAACAGAAATGATAGAAACGCAACTCCCATAAACTATATCGGAAGATCAGCTGAAACAAATTCATCCTAATGATAGTCCATCAGATATGGACTCGATTTTTCTTTACAATCTCGAAATACACTCGCCAAAGATTACAATTGCGAAACTCTTATAATCTAGAAACTAATAATCAAAGGCTAACAAAGGATATATCGTTTGCTATCTCTCTGCTTATCGTTCCTTTCGATCTCAAAAATCATTGTGATACGTAACAATAGGAGAAGGTGAAAAATGGACGCCTCCTGGCGTAATGTTCGACTACCAACCGTTCCTCTGTTCGAGATCGAGATTCCATTTCGCAGATTTAATCAGAACCGTATAACATCGCATGCAAGGTTCAGGAATTCGCGTAGAAGCAATCTGCTTCTGGAAATAACGCGTCTATCGAGGCATGTCACGAAAACGCGGCCGACAGACAGCGTCGGGGCGCTCGTCCACCAGCTAGACGCCTAGTCGACTGCACCGGAATCGATTGCACACCTTGATGCGCCCGTGCAAATTTCTTTTTCTCTCCCTTGGCGGTGTGCGAGCCGCGTGTAATCCTCGTCGCGATAACCTTGACTTCCTTACGCTCCAAGCTCGCGCTTAGATCGCGAGCTAATTCGCTGCTCCTCCGGGGGCCTGGCCTCGCGTTCCTACAACCGCAATTATTTACCTTCCTGCCTTCTTGCCTCTTTCAGCGAGAAAAAGATCGAAGGACGTGGGCAGATTTTTCTATCGATCACCGCCAGCGTTAATTGCACCAATGCACAATCGTCCACGAGGAATGGTAATTCTTTTTCTTGTCGCGATCGGATCTTGGATTTTTCAACGTTCAACCACGTTTTTGCCAAGGATGTTCTTTTTTTAGAAACGATGTATCTCTTGGGTGTCAGTCGAGTTTGCTTTTTCTACAAAATGGTAATTTTCATGAGGTTAAATCTTCGACTTTTCCCAAGAGAGAGACAGATCCCCGGTATTTTAGCGTTAGCTGATTTTCAGATAGGTAATAAAGTATTTAATGTTAAAAGTTATCGGTTTCCTTTTGTCCTGATAAATCTCTAAAATTGCTTCTTTAATACCACGTAATTTTCCAATAAAGTGGATTTTCGTAATGCAAATATAACCTGAACGTTATCTAACTTTCAATATGAAACGGTACTCTGCTTCTTTGCGGCAGATCCCTTCGTTCAGATTAGATTAAATCTTCTTCGTCCTCGGATATCCATTTCTGAACGCGAAGAATGTTTCTTCGGCAAATCCGGCTTGTCTAGAGAAAAAATATAATACCACGAAATATCGATTAATTCCTCGTTTCTAATTAAATCTTCATCCCGTTTCTAAATACGATCGAACTTCTTTTTCAACCCTGCGAACGGGTCTTCGACCTTCGATTCGCCAAAGAAGATCCTAAATCCGTGAAAACATCTGTCGAAACGATGAATCGAGGAAGAATCGAACCTCTGAAACGCGATCCCTAGGATACAAATCCTCGGATTAACGACGAATCCATCAACCTTACTAACGAGGCCATTCCGAATTCGCGAAATCCAATTTCCAGCGGAACTCGCGTTTACGCGAGCTAATACCGTGCCTCGGTGTTCATGAAACGCCAAGAGGGTGAGATTTCGGCTTAGCCAGCTGGTCTTGAACAGTGGCTCGTTAACCCAAACTCGCCCAAGCTTCTTTCCAAACGCGAGCAAACACGATTTTCCATGGAAATCCCGAGATCTCGCGTTGTACTTGGCGTACAGCTAGATGATAGCCGGATGATAAATTCGCTAGCCCGATCGCGTGTTTATCCTCGCGTGTTGCACGCAAGATCGATCCCGAAAACGCACTGTGATCATGGCGAATCGAATTTCCCGGTCCGGTTACCCGCCACGCATCGCGGCGCGATTCACGTTAATCTGGTTTACAGCTGGCAAACACGTGACACGCGATTCGGCAAATTCTTTAATCCGACCGGTGTCGTAGTCGCATGCACAATTAGCCTCGATCGATTGCCGATAACTCGATTTTCATTTCGCGACCCTCCAGTACGAGGGCGGGTCGAGGAGTCGCAAGTGGGAGAAGAGTCATTTAAATGATTGGGGATGCGATTCGAGGACATGAATAGGGGTTGAACAAGCAGCTCGGCCGAGGTGAGGAGAACAAATTTACTTATTCTCGTTCGAGTCTGATGTTTGTACGAGATTTCACGCAAATTTGTTTGCCTTCCGTCCAAAAATTTGGACCCGCCACTCGGTTATTCTCTATTGTCTTTAACCCCTTCTTTGTAATCGAATTAGGAGAAGTCTTCTTTCCTGTGATACTTTTTTCTCGGTGTTTTTCCTTTCTTTAGAACGTTACATTCTTATTTTATTTTTATTTCTACGAGGAAACTATCTAGGGGCGATATAATTAACCATTTGCACGCGAAGGTTTCCTTGTAAAAGGGAAACTTTTTAAACTTAATGAAACAAATCGAAAGCAAGGGAAATTTAATATGCAAAAGTGTTCTCTTCCGAGGTTTCGTATTTCATTCCATTACTTTACATTTGGTATCGATTATTAATTTTTATATTCTTACTGAGAGTCGCTTCCCGAGTGCAAATGGTAAAACCAGTTTCATCGATTTCCCGATTTCCATGCCATTTTTAACCGTGGGTAAACGTTTTAATACGACGTATATAAAAAGCAGGGCAACCCGTTAGATTCCAAGTTAGAAATTTTTTTTAAAATGCAGACAACGAATCTATGACGGTGTAATTAATATCGCGAAAACGTATTCCTGAAGCATACGAGGCGGTGACAAAAATAATTACTCGATTTCGAAATCGAACGCAAGACCAGCATCGACTGATAACGTGAAATTGATTGTCGATGCTGGATTCGAAAGCCGTTCGCCTATAAAACGCAGAAAATGTGATACATCGCATTTTAAATGCGACACATCCGATATACCGTGTTTTAAATGCAACATACCATACATCACGTTTATCCTATCATCTCCATATGCACGTGAATGATATTTATACACACATAGCACCTGGTTCGAACCATACAGCCCTGTCATTTTGACAAATCGATGATGATCAGAAACAACGTTCGTACACGCGTAACTGTTAGATATTCAATGAAGGTATGGCATTGTATGCAGAATGGTTTCGATTCGATTTAACAAAATTGCCTGATCGATTAAATCAAAGATCGTTTCATGGCGACTGATCACATCTATGGTAAAACACCAAGACCACAGTCGCATCTAATAGCCAAGGGACCAAACAAACCCCTTAACGCCCCAATCGAAGATAATTATTTGGGGTCGATTTAATAAAATTACCGAACTGGTCGAATCGAGGATGCTTTCATGGTACCTTACCACGGTCATTTTTGGTGCACCAAGACCACAGTCGCTTTTAGAAGCCAAAGGATCAAACAAACCTAACCCAAAGGGTTAATCGAAGATTATTTGGTAAATAATCACCGTCGATGGGAGATAATCACTCGACGAATGATTGCTTTCGTTTCGGAATAATTACTCGAACAAATCCTACCGGAAAAAAATGATTTTTCCCTAAATTTCTTCCATTCCTCCCAAAAGACCAATCGAAGATAATTTGGGAAATAATCACCGTCGATGGGAAATAATCACTCGACGAATGGATTGCTTTACTTTCCGAATTACTCGAACAAATCCTGCCGGAAAAAAATGATTTTTTTCCCAATTTCTCCCCCGTTCTCCACGCGTGTCATCTATTGACAGAAAAGTTACGTTTGAACGATCCTTCCACTCCGTTTCACGGGTTTTCGAACGTTCGATAACACTCGCTCTTTCGTTACGTTTCCAATCCGCGTTTACACGACGGCGAATCATTGGACACGACGACGAGCTTCTATCGGCACTCTGTCCCCGTTTAAATAGTTTTATCTGCGTTCGATAGTTGGGTGAAGCCGGCGCGACAAATAGTTCGCTTACTTGGCGAACGCAATATCGGATGGTCCCGTCGCCGAACAGATAGTTTCCTTAATTAGACGGTTCGCGCGTTTCACCGATGTTTATCGAGCTAACGAAACACGACGGGCTTTTATGCCTGCCAAACGAACGCGATGGCAATCTCGTCGAGACCATCGTTCAGCCTGTCTGCCTGACAATTAGCGTTCCTCAGGATTGAGAGGTGATGGCCGTTCGAGGCTTCGATTTCGGCGGGATCGTTATTCAGAAGGAAAAGTAGCCGTGATTGAGCAGTCTTTTCCAAGTCTCCGATGGCATTTCTTGATACTCGAAATTTTTCAATCCAGGCACGTGTAATATATTGGGTCCTTCGAAAAGTAATTTCGTATTTTCACGACAGAAAAATTTGTCGAATTCGTCCGTTCTTGATCACGTGAAACGTCTTAAAAATCGTGTTTCATTTTCACCAAGAAAACTAAATGACTTTCCAAACAACCCTAGATACATAGGAGACGAAGGAAAGATAATTTGGAATTTGAAAGATAGTGGTCTTTGAACCGAAGATAATCAAAGAAGAATATTCAATTTTTAAAATTCGTCATTCTAATAAAATCGCGAAGAATTTTTGAGAAAGATTTTAGTAGATATCATTTAGCGCTGAGTTCTCCGAGTTTTCTCGCTCTAATAAAATTTCGGCTTTGGAAAATATAATCTCTTAAAATAAACAGGAACAACTTTAGAATAAGTTTAAGATAAAAAGCAGATAAATCTTATCTCGACAAGCTCGCCAAGTTTTTCCATTTTGACAAAGTTGCAGTCGAAACTGCAGCAACTGAAGTTGGAAAATAGTTCGAGGAAGCGTTTGAATTCGAAGAATACAACTTTTCGAAACGAACACATAGCACGTACATAAAACAAAGAGAAGTGTAACGTTAGGATAAAAACCGGATAAAACGTACTGCGACGATTTCTACGATTTTAATGAGATATTTCTCTGGTAAGTTACGGATAACCGAAACCCGAAGATGATTCGAGAAATAATCGACGAGATATATCGAGAGATCATGGTTTATTCTCCAATCGTCAAACTCGTTATCTGCAGATGTTGTTAAGAAGATCCCGTTCGCATGAACGTTTCCTTCGAATACTTGGAAAACAGGATAACCACGTCGCAAAAGTATCGTAAAGATACTACCGGGGTCCTTATTCCTATGAACTTAAACCTGCCTGGAGAACCAACAACTTTCCAATCCAATGGAACGACTTTCCAGCTCGTGCAGACGCTATTTGCATGTCGCTGGATCTATATACGAATCGGGAGACAAAGCGGATAAACGTGACTGTAGTCGATCGTTTTAAGTAACCCCGAAAAAAACCGATATTCGCCGGCGCCGGGACGCTTTCATTCGTCACGGTGTTGGTTACGGATGTGTCGCGAGGCGCTGGAAATTGCAATTAATCAGGGAACACGTGGCCCCGTGTGCTAACCGCCGCGCTGCATAATGAAACGTACGGTGAATGAAACATGAAGCTACGCGAATCGTTCTAAAACGCCCAGAGATATTCAACTCGGCGTAGATGGCGCTGCTGTGTTACAGCCCGGAACCGCGCGACCTCTCCTCTAATCTTCGGCATTATTCAACTTTATCCCCAGAACGGCTCGTGGACACTTCGTGTCGTGCTAATATTTTCTAATATCACCTGGTCCCTCGTAAACTATTGTTCGCGAGCCAACACTGATATTGGGTTACGTGTTTTTCCCTCCCTTTTCCCTTTTTGGGGTGGTTTTATCTTCACAAACGCTTCCATCTTCGCGAGAGAAGATTGAGACGCAACTTTAACGCTTAGATAATTACGTTGCGTTTAATTGCGACGATGTTCGATAGGTGCGAGACAAGACTGATATTGGGTTATGTGTTTTTCACTCCCTTTTTCCCTTTTTAGGGTGGTTTAGTCATTAGAAACGTTCGCGTCTTCGCGAGAGAAAGTTCAGACGCAACGTTAACGCTTAGATAATTGCGTTGTGTTTAATTGCGACGATCTTTGTGGAGTACATGTTATTAGCTCTCCTTTCTGAGTGGTTTCGTCTTCAGAAACGCTTCCGTGTACTATTGAGACGCAACTTTGCGACGTTAAATAATTACGTTGTGTTTAATTGCAACAATGTTCGATAGGTGTTGCGGAGTATCGTTCACCTGATGTCGGATATCGATTCGAGGGATGATAAATGGAGCCACAGGGTGGAAAGCAGGATGTTTCATGGAGCGAAGAAATCTATTCGATTGAAACGAGACTATCCCTTTGTGCGGCTGACCGAGCATCGATCAGACGCGTATCTTTCGGTCTGGCTGGAGTCTGGTCTACTGATCCTTTCACGAATAGTAAGTTGACTTAACGTTTCGGACGCTGTTTCATAAGCGTGATCCATTCGACAACTGTGACTAATCATTTCCGACTGCCAAACGCTATCCGAGCTTCACTTATTTTAGCATTTCAACCAAGGACACGTCGACCAAGTAGAGATTTCGCGCGGATATGCATTAGCCAACGGAGAATGGAATAATCGAGTGACAAAGTTGCTGTAACAGGTTCGTACATTAGAGAAGAAGAAATTAACGTAACGGGTGGCGATGAAATAACTTTTATGGAATATATAATAACTCGATCGCCGGGATGGCAACGTTCGAAACTAATACCCGAGGGCCGTTATCGAACCGCGAATAAAATATCCGTTGAAACCCACAGCCACAAATCATTTCGCGGCTGAAAACTAACGCGAACGTTAGGGGCGAAGAAATTAATCAGAACCACCAGCACGATTATGCGAGCCGTTAATATTCCAACGATACAGATATATTAACCTCTTGCACACCGAGAATTTTGTAATTTCATTAATTAACAACTCCGATATATCTTTGCAATAAGAGGCTCCTTGAAACCAATAGTCTCCTCCTTTCATCTTTATCGACGAAGACAAAAGTACGATAAATAAGCTAGAAAATATCAATATCTCCATGGTATCGCCATTGGAGCGTAAATGGTTAATATATGAAGAAGGTAATATCGACAATTAATAATAATTTTTATTGAAAATATACTCGGCTAAAATAGATCCTAATAATATGGTCCTAAAATAGGGACTATCTGATTGAATTTGACGTTAGAAAGAGACTAAAGTCGACGTAAAAAACGATTAATTACCAATTATAATTTTCAGGTACTCGGTTAACGCTCATCTTCGCTCGTTCAGGCGTTTCCACGGCAAACGACGCGATTTATAAGCCGAAGAGCAAGAGAGAAACGTAGCAACGGGATGTCAGCGGGGCAAACATTTTCGATTAACTCTTATCGAGGCGAACTGACAGCAGTTTTTAATAATACCGCGATATCGGGACAGCTGACTGGAGGAGGACAAACGGGGGTGATACGCAGACCTCGGCTCCACTTCCGGGCCTCTTTGGGGACGTCGTAAATTCGGCTTCGACGCCGGAGGCTCGTTCATCATTCCTGGTGAACTTTAACGCCGGTGTTTCGATGTTGAACGTCGTCGCGTACCGTCGCACCCGTGTCCCAAGTTTCGGGCGGATTTGTAATCGGGCGACGCGTTCGTTCTCGCAGGGATCACGCTGATGGATCACGAGCACCCGGGGTTATTGTTCTATAATTAATTTCCAGCCTGTAATCGGCCGCATGCAAGTCCACGCGTGCAACCATTTCGAGATCTACGCGAAGTCGAAGATAAAAGGCGAAGTTCTACGTGATTCTAACGCTGTTCGTGCTTTAATCGTAATTTAAGGGTAACTTGTTACGTAAATCTGTCTCGACGAGGTTAGAACGAATTATTTTAGCTGGTTCGAGGCGTATAAATTTGCCCGCGACGATCAAACGAGAAAATTCATTTGATTGTTTATTGGCAATCGACTGCCTGCGGATCGCTGATAAATTGCATCTGCTATTTTAGTATTCGCATAAATACCGAGGCATCATCTCGGCTTGCTCCGGTCGAAATTAACCCCGCGCCGAGAGTTACGTAACAAGTGCTCATGCCGAAAGATGAAAGAAAAACTGGACGATGCACGGTCCCGCCGACCCTGGACGGTTAATTAGAAAACCTCGCAGTTTTGTTATTCAAATGAGCCGCGCGTACGGAAGACCGGTTGCATAAGAGCGCGCGCACCTTAATACGTAATGAAACGATACGATAAATAATCGATAGCGATCCTAATCCGCCGAGTAATCGCTTAATTTACGACGGATCGTAAATTACGCTACCGACGTGGCTTAAACGCCGAATAAAACGTTATACTCGAGCGAGTAATTTTCGCGAACGCGATTCCAAGACGACTAACGGGAAATTCAATTATTCTTTTCCAAACTTCGCTCACGATTTTGCCTCGTTTCCGTGCTTCGCCACCTTTCTCCCGTTCCCTTTATTCGCCCCGTTTCTAGCGAACCCACGGACCAATGATCATCGTTGCCGCAACAAACGCGAAAGAAATGGCGCTCCATTTAAAAGTTCGAGAAGAAGCTTATTTATTAGGCGGCCTTTGTTAAGCCGAACGACATTTAGATACAAAGTAACCGGAGGATCCGGACGCTGAGGGCATCGGGTCCAAGTGCTCGTTTCGATTCGACCATCTGAAACTTTATTCGCCCGCTATAGGAACCCAATTTCCTTTATTACGAACTCCAACTTTCAGGGATCGACGGGGAAATCTTATAGAATACGCGGTCTCTCGCTCTGTTTGCATTCCAATGGCAAATAACGAATAAGTGGAACGGCAATCGGAAGAAAGATGGAGGAACGCCGGCCGCAGAGAGACAGACGATACTCTTTCTGCGCGCCGCGACTTTGTATCGTATTACACCGATTCGTCGCGCGATTCTTTTCTCGTTCGAGCAAGGCACAGCACGGATGAATGCACTGCACGTTATTCCGACTATTCTCGGTAACAGACGGAGATTCAAACTGCGAAGTTTCCGGATTCGTCGACTCATCGAAATTACTTGTAACGATGCGAATGATCGCGTGCTTTGTTTTACGTGAACGCGTTAGCCGGTGTTGATAGAAATTTTATTAAATTTGATAGAAAAAAATTGTAAATGCGCGAGACATGCGTTAAGGTTCGGTATGACAACCGTGGAAATGGAAGTAACGTAAAGAGAGGGGTGACTACTGGAGAAAAAAAGCGTGGTCCCCTAGCGGCCATTGGACGCACTGGATAATGCAAGCATTCGAAATATGGCTGAAGGTTTTTTACTCACCGGTGTCGTAGAGCGGACAGGGCATGTACGCATACCGCTGTTCTGGATGCACCACGGACTTATTCCTCTGTCCGCTTGTCATGATCGCGAATTTGGTCACGTACTGCAGGAACTTGTCATAGAAGAGAAGGAAGGTTGTTCGGATTATCGTTAAGGCGGTATGGTAGTCCTTCGATCACCGGATTCGTCCCGATTGAGCGGAACGGATTCACCGAATGGCAGGACGATTATCCCGAAACGACCAGGTCCAACTGCATCCTGCAATGGTCGTGCGCGTCGCGACGCATCGGCTGTCGGGCCTCTTCGCAAATTAACCAATTAAGGATGGCCGTGTTGTTTCCGTGCCAATTAGGCACCGCTCCTGATGGCTGTGTGTACGTGTAGACGTCGCCACTTAATTAGCACCGAAATAACCGACTTCTTTCCTTTGTCCACGTAGCTTTCCTTCCACCGGTAGCACCGCGTCTTCACCTTTTGCGAGAGATCTACAGATACAGGTAAGGAACGACACTTCACGTTTCCCGGTCGTTTATTTTTAGTCACGCGAATGTCGCGATTCTGTGTTCACTGGGAAAGCGCGGGAAAAATGGCGTGTCGCGGCAGCTATCGCATCGGCGTAAATGTCGCACGTTTTACGGTTAAGAATAACGGAAACACGTGGGCCGTACGGGCACGACACTCATCTCGGCGAATTGGCTAGATTCTCACGCGAGTCACGTTCGCCTTGTTTCATTGCGAGAAGCACGAAGACGCTGAGATCAGTGACAGCCTCGAACCATCGAACTTGCTAATAGATTACAAACCTATTAACAGTTCCAAAGTTTCCCGCGACACGCCCCCTTCCCGGTTTTCGAGCATTCGCAACTTCTTCCAGCGCACTCAAAGAAGGCGCCACCGGTTAGCAGACATTGACATAAATAGGTAACGATCGTCGATCAAGTGCGTCGCGTATTTTGCGGGAAATAAGGTGCGCGTCTTTCGTGTAACAGGCGAACTCGCGTTTTCGTGTCAGATTTTTCAGATACGAAAGTACGTCGATTACCACCCAGTTTTACGGCTGCATCTACCGTTGTACATCATATTTATGCAAATAGCCCGCAATAATCGCCGGCTAATTTGCGAATAATGAAACGTCGTGCCATCGTTAAGAAAATCGCCGTATCGAAGCGGTTATCGTAAACGGAAGCAATAAGCTGTCGTGCTAAATTACCGGTGTCGTTTTTATGCTGGCACGATATATGTGACCGGTACTCGAATCGAGTGGCTCTTCGTAGCAGTGCCCTCGAGCCGATTTCGCGACTTTATCGACATTGATATTCGTGAAAACCACGGCGAGGGGTTAGTTGCCAAGATCGCGATAACTTTACCGCGCGTTTCTCCCTCGTGATCTCGTTTCGCGGCCATGATGAACGCGTGCGGCTGCATATTTGATAAAACCCCGAGGTGTATTAATTATGCCGTCTTCTCTACAAATACCGGCTCCTCCCCATAGATTTCGAAGAATTAACCCATTATCCGAGCACTCCTCTGGGATCCGCTTGACTGAACGTTAATGCCGCATTATACTTTGCACGAGCCGTGAACTGCACAATGGTCTCGTCGGTTAACGCACCAGGTATGAATGATGAGTTTTAAGTGACAAACGATGCCCCGCGTTCTTTGTTTCCATCCTCTTTCCCTCTGCGATATTTTTCCGTTACCACCGGAACGGAATACCGTAGTGAAAAAAATTAACGGACGCGATGCGGACGTTAGGGAACGGATATGAATTTCGCCTGAAATCCTGGCTTTCGGCGCGAACTTAATTATTTTCTAATTTAGGGGCGTTTATCGCGACATAAATAAGGCTGCAACGCGCGCGCGTTCACCCGGCCACGACGATATGACTGAACACGTAATTTATGATACTAGTTTACCCGCGTCAAATATAGGAAGCTGTTTCGAGAAAAACGTCACGGTGTTCCTCGTGTTTAACGAGACACGAGATTGTAAAATATAGAAATTATCGATGAATTCGATAATTTACGAAAATACACGCGGTTCGTAATAACATAACCTTTACATTCGCTTCATGTTTTATAGGATGAAGCGGTAAATGGTAATCATCTGCTTTAAATCGGGGAAAAAAGGAAAATAACGAAGAGCAGAGAAAGGAAGGTTGAAGCACGAGGCTTTACACGGCTTGAAGACCATTCACCGATCGCGGGCGGGAATATTAATTTGATTAATGCCAGTGGAGAAAAGAGGTTAGGAACACGGGGCCGAGAACAGGCCGGTTATTGTCGAATGGTCGCTGAAAGGCCTATAATTGAATTCTTTTGTGAGGAGGGAATCGAGCCTGACGCGATTTAGTTTCATTCAGATCCGATGTCGGTCGATTAACCTCCACTGAATCGCGCGAACCTCCTAGATGGCGTTGGCCATTAACTTCGATATTTATCATTGCTGTGAAAACAAGCATGAACGCCCCCTGACGTAATTCTGTTCCAGTTGCCGGAAAACCGAACACGAGGAAACGTTTCTAGCCGTGAAACGCGATAACCTTGCGATTCTTACGCTCTGCACCGGAAATGGAATTCGCGTGTCCACGGTTTGTATTTCATCCGATATTTAAATCGCTTAAGTCTTATGGAAGAATGTACCAAAAAAAAAATTGCCATGTATTTATACGGTATCTGTTTAATAGATACAAAAGGATGGAATATTCGATAAGAAAGCATTTCACTCGTAACGATGGCTCGCGTGATCTGCAGCCCAAGAGTCAGGGATTTTCAGTCGTTGATTCATGACTGAGAAGTTTGACGAAGGAGATTATTCAACGTTGGTAAATACAATTTAAAGCTAGTATCGTGCGAAATGAACACGTTCAGGGTACAAAATGGTTGCAGACGCTAGTCAAGTACTCAGTACAATTGAAGATTCGCGGCACGTGGACACGGATAGCTTATTTTCAATCGGACCAACTGCAGGTGAATTTTGATCTAATCTGACCGGAATACCGAGAGTACTAAACGTACAGAAGCGTGTTTATAGCATAACGGAAGCCTACGGAATGGTCTACTTCCGGTCCTCGCCGAGGTTTCCTCCCTGGATCGCATTGAGCGGTAAATCGTAACATCTGAAAAGGAGTAAAAGAAATTGGAGAACGAATTTCATTGGAACGGCTGAAATTTCGCGATGGGTGTTCTCTTTTCACGTGCTGGAGCTTTTCTTTTCTTTTTATTTTCATTCTCCTGTTTTGGTGGTTGCGGTGGAAAAGTTGAAGAGACTAGAGCTTAATAAGCTGAGAAGCTTCTCCTCTCGTCTTGCTGAGAATAGCGTAAACTAGGTCTGCTTATTTTTCTGCTTGAGATAATTAGAAGAATAGTTTATTTGAATCGGAAGATTAGTACCTTAAAGGAAAGAACTGCATAAAAACTAGGAAAAATCGGATACAGACATCTTCGACCATATTTCATCGCTTCGAACAGATGCTACAAAAAACCGAATACCCGACACTTTCTTCTCCAATCACGCGGAACCATACATCTCACGGAACATGGTAAAAAACTTGGAAATCATCGCTTTCAACGAACCAGTGGATAAGATTCAAAGCACCATCCATCAAGGCGAGACACGACCAGGCCGGACCAAGCAAAGATCTACGATCTTCATTCTGGATCCTGAACCAATCACTATCGCAACTGTGTGCGATCCTTTCACGCTAACTTATGCTCCAACGGAGACGTGTGTCTATACTAGATAAACGTCCAATAAGAGTGCACCTTGGAACCTACCCACCCACCCGGCTAAAACCATCCCTTCTACCTTTCACGTCAACACCACGTGGATTGCAGTCGCAGACTTCTACACCGGTCGCTGCCTACTTCCAGCCGGCCGATAGGATCTCCTCTGGCCCCCGATCCAGCTCGATCCTCGCCCCAAGCAATATATGTCCGACGAGTGGTCCAGCGAGGAAGCCGGCTGTCAGATCGCGCGCGTCCCTACCACCCGAATGGACGATTTGATCGTCACGCAGCCGTCGTGCGAACGAGCCACGAGGCGAACTGCTCGGTACACGGGCCGACACTCGACTGGACCGCGGTGGTTTGAGTCGGGGGGTGAAATGGAGAAAGCCAGAAACAGCGCGACAGAAAGAGAGAAGGATCAACGGGGTGAAGGATGGAGCGAAACGCCGGGCGCGTGGAAAAGGGAGACACGCAAGCCTGAAGAAGAGGAGGGAAGAAGAGAAAAGGAAGGACGGAGTGAAAGTTGGAAGGGCGAAGGGGGTGTCAGAGGGCAAGAAGGAGGAAGGGAAACGGCGCGACGAAGGAGCAGGAAGGGGATGCGAAGAAAGCAAGCCAGAGAGAGAGAACACAGAGAGGGATGATGCTGCGGATGCGGAGCAGAAACTCAGTCCGTCTCCGTCTGGCTTCGCCGCAGCGCGTCGCGGCGCATTTCATCCCCCTTTCGAGCCCCGAGCGACCCACCACCCTCGTCGCCGGTCCCTTCGCCCCTCTCGCGCCACCACGAAACCCCCTACACTAACCCCCGGTTCCATGTCGCAATGTATCTGCAGTCGGAAGCAGAGACCCCGCTCTGCCTTCGAGACACCGCCGTGAAAGCCGGCCCTCGTTTCTTCACCGTTTATACCCTGCCTTTCCACCCTTCGTTCGCCACGCTCTTCTCTTCTTTCCTCTCTCGCTCTTCCTCTCTCTCCCGTGTCCTTGCGCTGTCCACTTTTTATCCTTACACCAGACGAGGATCCGCTCTCTCTCTCTCTCCCCCTCTCTCTTTCTTTCCACTATGTCCTGGACCGCTAGCCACCCCCAAGTTGTTTCACTGATTCCTCTTAGGATGAGGATAGCACAGCGCGAGAGAACAATTCCATGGGAGAAATGGGACCGCTTGAATGGATGGAAAAGATACTTCAGGGACGGTTTAAAGCGCGGTTTACGCTGTCAGGCTCCAGGGGGGTAGGTAATTGCTTCATGTCGAAGAAGGAGCTGTTTTGCCGAGAAACCTACCGATCGAGGGATTCGATGACGCAAGGTACTCGAGAAAGAAATCCGAGATATCGATCATCCTCGCGAGAGAGAGACTGGATTACCCGGAGGATTCACGAGGATCCTCGAGTGTTTCGTTAATAGTTTCGTCGTTCGTTCGAGAACTCGGCTCCTTATATAAGTTTCGAGTACCACGAATTACCTCCGAAATCGATGTTCACGGTAAAAGAATATTATCGACGAGAGATACCGGCTCGATCGATACTGCCTTCGGATAACAAACCACGTGTTTCCGTCCGTACATAAAAAACAGACGGTACTTCACTCTGTATCGACGATCTCCGTCAGCCTTATCGGTCACAAGAGTTATTCCCTGGCGGATATCGAGACAAAACATTCTATCTACAACGGAAACCGATTTTAAACCACTCGGGCCACTCCGAGAAAGAGGGTCAGCCCGAGGATGGACGAATTTTTAATCGACTTTACGAGCAACTCTCGTTTAGCCTCCTTGCTCCTATTTTCGAGTTCAACCAGTAGGAAAGATCAATTGTACCGAGCTTATTCGTGTAACCAATCGCGGAACTTTTAAAAGATGCACGCATCAGGAGACTAACCGGTTTCCCTTCTTCCAGGAGCAACGCGAAAGAGATCCTGTGAACGGAAGCAGCCTAACCGGACCCGAACCAGGAACCGCCCACGCGATGAAGTTGTCGCGATCTGGAAATCTATGCGGATCTCATTGCTCAACGGCTGCGCTACATTCTTCTCAATCATCCAGCCGAAGTGGAGGGCGGAAATCGCATTCGAAAAAGAGCAACCCGGACGTACGCGAACGGGCCCTCGGTCGTAAATGCGAATTGCCAGCCTGTTCTGTATTTATGACTTCGCTCATTGCCTGGACCCAGGTCGAAGCCGTCGCGGCAAGAGGTGCACAACGGGGTTTTTTCCACGCGCGACCGTGCCCGGGCATAAATTATTGCCGTTCGTTAAACACACTCCACCCCTTGTCGCGCGACCTTCTTCTTTGAACTTACCTCGACGAACCTTTGACCACGGCTGCTGCGACACCGTGACCAAATTGTAGCGCTAGAATCTTAGAGCTACGATTTAGAAACATTCGACTGAGAGATTGGGGATGCGCAGAGAAGAGTGGATTCGATAGCTCTGCCAGGAAACTGGGTGTGATTTTCAATTTCGCTGGTTTGCGGGAGAATACCCTGAGAACTCTGGTTAGCTAGCGAGGTTGAATTATCTTGTTCACTCGAAAATGGTTTTGATGTTTCCCTGAGCGAGATCACAACAGCTTCATTATGTATCCCAGTATACTCTGAATCATTTGATAGCAACTCGTGTAGTCTAATCTCGTTTATTAACAGCTGTGAATTATACCTAATAACGAAAGTTTCTGTCTCAGGGTGTAATGATAATTTAATGCTATAACTAACAATCGAGTCGAAATGACTGGTTTCAGGTTTCTTGTAGCGGAGATAACTTGATCGGAATAAAATTAGCGCAAGCTATATATTCAGATACAAAGTATGTTTCAACTATCTTTTACGGATAGATATAATTTTCGATTTCACCGGTTTACGATGGGAACACTGCGGGAACCGCGGTTGGTTCGGCAAGCGTGAATTATGTTCCACTCGAAAGTGGTTTCTACGTTTCTCTAACTGGTATCGCAGCAGTTACATTATGATTATGCATCCTAACACGCATCGATGCGAGTAATATCGATTTCACGCGGTGTAATCTCAACGGTTAACAGTCAAGGTTTGTACCCCAAGTCTATGTGCTCTATCTTCGCGTATAATAGCAATCCAACCTACACTTTTGTACACATTTTAGGACCTTCTGCAGCGCCCTTATTAGACCCTTGGCTGCGATAAAACGAAGGCTACGAAAAAATAAAGACTGAAAAGGAGTCATTAAAAAGAAGAGAATCTTCGTCTTTGCCATTTTCGACGATCTTTAACGCTTCTTGAGACGGCGGGAAAAAATCCGCTCAACCCTTCAGTGCGGTTCATCGTCTCTTAACCCAGCTCGTAAAAGCAGAGAACACACGGAGCAGGCAACGAGGATCGTCGCTGTGAATCCGCACTCTAGGAGTCGTTAAGACCAAATAATACGCACGGTAGCCGAAGAAGGAGGCAGCGCATCGAATGGTCTCACAAAACGCATCGATCGCGGAGAGCAATAAAAGCCACGTGAAAAGTGATAAATTTTATCCCGGACTCGCGGCTCGTAATTGGCAATAAACGACAGGAAAGCAACGCGTGCAATCACATGTGACAAACGTTTCAGCGCGTGTGTGCGCTCGGGCTGATAAATAATTTATAACATTTATAAGCGACGTTGCGTCGTATTCTCGTCGTATTCTCGTCGTAGTGGATAGTAGGAGTGGCTGGATAGAAGAAACGCGGAAGGCGAGGGGCGGTGCATGGGAAATTCAAGTTTAACGGGTACCGTTTCTTTTTCTTTTTTTTTCTTCCTTTTTTGTTTCTTATTCATTCGGTTTTTTTCTTCATATCCTTAATATTTAACTACGCATTTACATATTTGTGTAACAACGTCGTTTCGTTTCAGGACGAACGAACCGCGCGCCACGTGACGACCTGCCTGGTGACACGCGATCAAGGATCCGGCTGAAAACGAGCTCGTATATTCCGCTTCGACGAGGCTCGATTAGCTCGAAACTGACGCCATACCGTATAGAGTATCGCATTTGGCACGTGTCGCCTTTAATATCGTATATCGAAGCTCGTGTACAAAATGTTCCACGATCCGGGATGATTTCGAGGGATGATAAGGACGTAAACGAGATCCGTGAAATATACCCGTGAATATTTTTCTCCTTTTTCCGGATTTTTCTAATGTTTTAATTCGTTTTGTACCGTTGTATCTATCACGTGTCCGGTTCAGATCACCGATGTTACGCGTGTCATACGCACTCTGACCAATATCGACTTTTCGTTCGTGCTTCGCGAACTCGAAACTGGGGTGTGTATCGTAACAGGTGGATACCTCCTCTGGGATGGATTTTGGGGTTAAAAATGGATTACGTTCGATTGTACTTTGCGCAGTGCTCGTTGCAGCTGAACCTCTACATGCGGGATATCGTATATGAAATGCAGAATGATAATCTGTACTCGTATATTTCATGCGTATTTGTATTATATGACTTCTATATGCGGGATATTATATTATATAACAGGTACTCTTCACCAGTTACGATACGCTTATTACAGAATATAACTTAATAGCATTTTGACGATTATGAAAGTGGCTCGAGTTACATATCTAATTTCAAGATTTTAACTCCTTGCAATCGAGAGACCTGATCGACAGAGACCAAACTTCTGAAGATCAATCTTCGACTTCGATCGCTAACCTTCGACTGTAAAGAATCAGTAATCTCGCACTTGAATAGATTAAAAAATTAATTATGAAATAGCTCGTTTTTCTTGCTTAGTTTCTTCGCGTAGTTCACTTTCATAATTATCGACACGTACGTTTTTCGTGAGAATTAATTTCGAAGCATCGCGAAATATTGAACAGAACGAGTAAACGAACGAAAAGTCTGGGTAACGAATCATCGGTGTGCCAAACGATCGATTGGTGCACAGATCGAACAATTTCGAGGGAACAGAGAAGAGAAGAAGAAAGAAAGAGAAAACGAAAAGAAAAATACTAGAGTAGATAATTAATTAGGAACAGTAGGAACGGATTTCATTTTTTGAGCAAGTCCTTAACGCCTAGGGGTAAGCCACACATCCGGACCACGCAGCCGGATGTCGGTTAGCGGTTAATTAACGCTAGAAATAGCACTGCACCAGAACGGATGCACGGTCTATCGAGATTACGTGTACTCATTTATGCAAGTACATACGCCTTCGCCGTACACGTGTAGTCGTGTGTTGCTTATTTATTATAGAAACGCGGTTCATAAGATATTCCGGAAGCGCGAGTCGTGATCGATCGATTCAACGAGAATATTCACTCCGCCTTCGCGCCTACCTTCCGAGACACATTTCGCACGCGTTCCGATAGAAGCGATGCAAGATGTGCGAAAGACAAAGGAGCGTAATGATTCGCGTGTGAAGCGTTGCAACGAGGAAACTGGAGCACGCGATTGCGTTCACGGTAGCTCCAAGTTTTCGGTGTGGAATCGTAGGAAAAATAGATCGACGCGGTTCAGGTCGGGAAGAAAAATTAGCGATCTGCTCGTTGGATGCGAGTCTAATTGTTGGATCGTTCGAGTCTGACCTCTTCGTCGAAGAACGCCTTCCTTATCTAGAACAATCACGCGCGAAGTAAACGCGAGATCGACGAGTGATCGAACAACGACGAAGCATCCCAACGAGCAACGTGGGAACGTTCGAATAAAATCTCTACGCCTCTACGGGGCACAAGGCACGTAACGAGGAACATCTTCGTCGTCGGACGATCCGAAAAACCCTCGCGGCTTGCGACTGCTCGTCGCGGGGTTTCGCGGAGAGGCACGTCGGTGATTAAAACGAGCGTAAAACGACGGTGACTTGGCGTCGCGAGAGGTGTGCACGCTGCTCGGAATACGAAAGAAGCGCGAGCCGAGTTTCATGGGAATGCAAAGCCTCGACGCCGAGTTTGTCGGGTCCACGTTCTCATAAAACTGTCTGAACTCGAATGAAATTCGATGCTTTACGCCGGTGAGGATCGAAAGTTCGCGTGGACGGTATTCCTCCGTGCTCGTGGATCCACGAAATCCTCTATTGCACTCGCCTGAATGTCCTGGTAGACCGTCTAGACCGCATAGATCGATCGAATTTCGAAGTTGGAACACGAACGAGCCCCTCTGCCCGTCGCGTGGCCACGATGATCACCCCGGTTGCCGGTGTCGCCGCTGATTAATTATCGATTCGGGCAGTGGTGTTATAAATTATTTACGCGTTAGTATGTACAAACACACACGTCGGCCGACAACGAGAATACATGATAGACTTCAGTCTACGGCGTTCTGTCTGGCGTTCGATGTCGATCAGGACTTGGACGGATCGTCGCTGCATTTGTCGCTGTTCTTCTGCGTTTCCCACACGTTGATCCTCTTCAGGGGATAACAGATCACAGCCGAGAGGAAGATCAGGCTGCCGGAGACGTAGAACGAGGCGTCGTAGCTTCCGGTCGCGTCCATGAACGCACCTGAAACAAACAGATAATATTGCAATCACTCCTTCAGAGGCGTACAGCTTATCGCTGGTATTTCGCTCTTTCTTTTTCCACTTACTCCGCAGCTGATACATTATTATTCCACGTTACTTTCTCGCAGCAAATATCGCGAAATTGCTAACGCGTCTAAAAATAGATTAGATAACCCCCCAAGTGCCTACTTATCTATTGGTTTTGACAGCCACCTACGTAATAATTCATGGCGATCCTATCTTTCGTCAATAAATCAGGCGCTTGGCAATCACGATGTTATGCATCGCTCGGTTTTCTTTGCAGATACGCTTAAAATCTAATTACGAATCCACGCTCTCTTCGATACGCTTATCTCGGATAGACCTCAAGGTTCGCTCTCTCCTTCTATGAGCGATAGTATCTTTCGCACAATGCTCAGAAACGCTTGCATAATTGCATTCTCGATTTATGAAAGTGTCTCACGAAATCTATTCGCTGACCGGTATCTCGTAGTATGCCGTTTCGATGATAATTAATCGCATTATCGCGCTGGTATTAGTCATCTGCGACTCTTAATTCAACGCTCAAACGTATTACAATATGTTGCTGCGCCGGACCACTATTATATCAAACGTTTATGATTAATATCGCGCTGCACCGTTGCGATACATCGTCGCATAACATCCCCGCTGTTGAAGGAATCGATATTTTCTAATCACCTGCAAGAGGCGCGCCTATGGCAGAAGAAGCAGGCCGAAAGCGTTGGTCAGTTTCTCCAGCCCCATAAGATCCACCACGATTATCGATCTCAGCGAGGCAAACACGGCTGTAACGAACAAGTTACCGAATTAACGATCGAGAATGATCGCAATTTTAATGTTACAGCGATTAATCGTGTCTACTCACATATGCTGATCCCGAAACCAGCAGCATAGAAGAATTGATAGCTCTGGCTGAGGGATAACCCGGAGAAAACGGTGAGAAGTCCACCAGCGCTGATGAATATATTGTTGACGACCAACGCGTTAACTCCTGGCAAGCTGCTGGCCACTCCGCAGACGACACGACCAATGGTATTACCGATACCGATCACAGAGACGAGGAACATAGCTGTGGAGGCCTCGATGCCTGCCAATTGGGCTCGATCTGCAGGATAGAATCAGTTACTTGGTTTCTCTGCTTTCTCTATTTGGCACTTGGTCCACTTTAAAAATGGGACAACCCTTTAGATACGATCCAACAGATCCTTGAATTTTTTTCTCAATCCAACTTTTTTCAGATACGGCAAACGGTATGGATCTGTTTTCGAGAGACGAAGAGGAGAGACGTTGGTCGGAAATTATGTTGGACGTTGCAAGGGACGAGGAAGGAATGATTTAATGAAAAAAGATACGATACCTGGGACGTACATGAAGGGTGTATAGAAACCCATCATAGTAAGCCCACCAGAGATAGCCAGGATCAAGAAAGATGGACTCTTCAGTAGACTTAGATCGAGCATCGTTGTCAGGATTCGACGGACACTCTCTGGACAGATGTAGCAGCTTCCGCTTTCCTCTTCAGCTACATCCGTCGCAGTCGGAAGACGCGTGACAGACATGTGATAACCAACGGATGATTGCTGTGTAAATTGTGGTCGGTAATTTAGAAATTCTTCGCTTTTGAATTGAAATAGCGTTGAAATTTTTCAGTCAAAATTTCTTTTTTATCTTTTTTTATATAAATTCTTTAATTTGAAACGATTCCGTAGTATCTTTGAACAAAGGATATCTCGAACACATAGTCGGTAGGAATTCTTCGATCGATTCTTCCCGAAATTTAAATTATTTATCTTATTTTTAGGGCTTCCGTTCCTTACCTGCGATTTGTAATGTGGCAGTCTGTTCAGGGACCCGCCATAAAAGATGTCGTCCCTGTAGAACGGTCTCTGTGGATCCTTGTTGAATGGGTTCCGCCTGTTGCCCACCTTCAGCGACTTCTGGCTGCAGTCCGAGTCCGCGCGCAGACGTCTGCCGCTGATGGTGTGCCTGCGAATCTGCCAACAATTTCCTCTACTTACTTAACCAGGACGAACTGTTATTACGACTAAATGAATCCTGCTGGCACAGAATCCGCCATAAATGTTCCACCATATCTACAAAACACATCTATTTTCGTAAATATCCTCATAACCAATTGTTGATCTTCCAAATATTTATGAGCATTTTCTTCCTCGAGTCATATTACCATCTTCCATCTTTCAGGATTCACGTTGAGCAACTGGTACAGCGACTGACCAGCTTTACACCGCGATGGATAATTATTTATTTCCCCTAACCATTCGTTCGTTCCAAGACAAGCGATAACAATGCAAATTAGTAGAAACATTCTGCGCTTTCTGACCTCTTTGGAAGTTAGGATAATGTAGGATAAGTGTTCTACACTCACCGTGGGCACTTTGCCATTCAGTCTCTCCACATCTCCGCCGAGGAGATTGTTCTCCTCCTCGACCATCTTCTCATCCATGTTCACGTCTAACTCGGGATAGATCGGGACGGACAACCGCTTCTCAGAACTGCTCAACTTCCTCTCCAGAGTTTGCAGTTCCACGTGGACCTTGTGAAGCGAATGCAACGACTTGGAGGCACTGTAAGAAGAAATTTCACAAATCAGTATCGGTCCCGAAACACCACCCCTCTCTTCGTTCTGTTTCACGGTTTAACTCTTCTTGTATCTTTACGAGTTTACCGACTCGCGATTCGTTTTTAGTCTCGGTTTTAACTCGTTCGTCGAGAGCTTGTTTAACTACTGCCTTTACCTGTCCAATTCGCGCCACGCTTTGTGTCTTAAATAAGAAGTTGTAATCTCTACAAGCGAATCCTCTGTGTAACTTGTTGTTACCAATTTCTATTTGTATATAAACTTGTAACTTTTGCTAAATTTGAAACTTTCTCGTCTAACCCTTTGAAATTTGCAGTCAATTCGGAAATTGGCTATTCAAATGATAAAATTCTGGGTGGAAGAAACACGTGAAATAAAGACTAATGGAGATGTAATAATTACTTTACTATGTTGGGGTTGCTTCCAAGAAGTTCAGCAGCTGTGGGATAGTCGGTATTGTTGTTGGTCCCGAAGAAACCGCTTCTCCCAGGTTGCACACAGTGCAACGACGCCGTGGACACTCCTCTCGCCATCAGACTGTTCTTTACTTCTAAACCCGCGTTTTCCGGTGTGGATTTTACCTTAATCCTCGTTGGCTTTAGTGGACGGAACATGGCACCGAAAATGGAGCAATTCAACAGCATCCCTAGAGTATTTATAATATTTATAACAACACTTAGAACGACGTTCTACTTCGAGGGATTTCATTGTTAAACTGTTTCTTCTTTTCTTTCTTTTCTTTTTCATATCAGGAAATGCAAGTTTGATCAGTCCTAAATTGGAAGAATGCTTCAAAGTCTGGTAAATAAAGGAACAAATAAGACAAGTGTAAAATTCCATCAAAAACATTGGAGAATTGTTAGTGTTTGGACAGCACTCTGTGGAAATGAAATTCCAAAGTTTCCATTGTTTGCTCGAAAGCAGAGTCTCGAATGGCAAAACAACAGAGAATGAAACATCCCGTACGACAGAGCGAAAACATTTTACAAGATCAAACAGTGAAGATACCATCTTATTAGCAAATTATAAATCGTCCAATCAATAACATCGTCGACAATGAGTTTAACGAAAAAAATCTCGGCGTCTCGTCAATCGAAGACTGATCGTACGTTATCGATCGTGGGTTGATCCGATGATTTATTGGTTACCTGCTTGGAAGAGCAACGCGCCCCTCCAACCGAATTGCTTGACCAGTAAGTCTGAGATGGGCGCGAGCAAGAAAGCGCCGATTCCGGATCCGCAGACCGCGATCCCGGTGGCCAGTGCTCGCCATCTTTCAAAATAAAATCCGGTAGTTATCACAGCCGGCACGTAAATCAGGCCTGCCCCGATACCTCCTGACAATGCAAGACACAAAGACCACGTGAAACCGGGGAAGTAAAAACGATAGAGCGCGGAATGGAATTTTTTCAATCGCCATCGTTCTACTTGGGACTCGTTTCATCGACGATTACTCGACAGGGATTTTTATTAAATTCCCCAATCGCAATAGTTTGGATATCAGAGTTAGCGTTAGTTGGTTGCGTTCTTCGTTCTTACGTTCTTCCTTTCTTTCTTTCTTTCTTTTTTTTTTTCTTCTCTCGTTAAAGGAATTTCGATCGAATGAACTGAGGATGAAAAGAGATGTCGTTCACGTGCCTCGAAAAAGGGGAACGTTCTTTACATGCGAAATGGAACTGCAGGATAGAGGGAAACTTTTCCGTCGAGGCAGCAGAAACTTGGCCCAAAAGAAGCGTATACAGGGTGGTTACGGCCCGAAAGAGTGTGCCTAAATGTTTGCCCAGTATGCAAGGGTATCTAGGTGTTACCAAGGACAAAGATGCGTGGAAGAATATGCAAATGCTTCTAAATCGAGGAAATTTGTCCTTAACGGCATTCAAAGCCGCCAGGAACCACGGGAATATTTAAGCACCCTCTTAGACGCTCCACCCTGTATATAGGGCAAGAACTTACCGAGCACGCCGTAAGAGATATAGAGGAACTCGATGGAAGTGCTGAAGTACGAGAGAACGAAAGCGCCGCAACTTATCACGCTTCCAAGGATCGCGACCAGCCGGAAGCCGTACCTGTTGGCCAACGCTGACACAAATGGACCTGTGAACACGGCAACCGTGATTGCATGCGAGTTCGAAGTGAAACTGGAGGAACGTTGATTTATTATTAAAGTCAATCACTTGGCTGAGAAGGAAAAAAGTCATTGACAACCGTGATAAAAAGCTAATTAAACATACACGTTAAAAATAACACAGATAATGCACGACAGGGATAAGAAGAAAATGTCATTCAACATTGGAGATCGAGGTATAAACGTATTTTTTCAACTATCACGTATCAATGAATTTGCATTCTTCTTTTGTCACTGACCAGCCATAAGATAAAATCCAGACTGCAACGATCCGACTAGCGCCACCCTCGCTTTGGACACCGCGAATGCTGCGGATATGTCGTTCAGGAAGACGCCGAAGCTAAAGATGATGCCGTCCACGAAGAGGTTGCACATGAAGGAGGCTGCGACGATCACCCAACCCCATCCACCATCCGGCGGCACCACCATCTCGACCTCGATGCTCTGTTAACACCGACAATCACAAGTTCCCGCGTGAATCTCGCGAGAAAACTTATCTCCACGAGAAGTTTCGCGCCTCTCTTCAAACTTCCTTTTGATTACCATGCTAATAGGCAATGCCGAGGATAGACACGATGCCAGGTCAGTTTCACGATTCTCTACGACCTGACCTTTTTCGTCTCGACACGATTCTTACCTGTTTTCTTTGTAGGAAACGATTTAACGAGATTTAACGAGAAAGTTTCGAAGGACTTTTGTACTCGAACAACCGACTGATTTCGTGGATCGCAGAGACAAGATGTATAGGGTAGTTGATCGAGGGAGGTAAACGTTTCGTTTCGCTGGGAAACGCGACGGGGAATAAATGACGCTCCAGCATCGTCGACCATGGAAATTCCCAAGGTGCTCGAGATCAAGGCTAAAAACACCGAAACCGGCCAAGCCGGCGACTTTCGCATTCTCTCTGGATCGCTGGTGACCCAAAACTCTCGCGAGTTATCGGCCAACCAGAGACATGTGACGCTGATACCGACTTACTCCGGCTGGGAAACGTTGTATGAATTACTACAAGTATTTTTAGTCTCGTGCAACGATATCGCCGACGGTTGTCGCTAATCTCTTCACAGAACATCGGAGCGCCTGGCGTTTCGCAAGTTTCATCACCATGTCGAGGATCATTGGAACTTTTCTTTCACGAACCGGAGCCTCCCTTTGTGGAGTGTTCAAAAGTATCGCGTCACTTTTTCCAACGTCACGTAATTCGCCTTCTAAAGCTTCCACCTTGCAGGTTTTTCCCTTTGAACGATCTTCGCTAAAGGATGAATGAAAATAACGACGTCACGGCACACGGAGAAGAAAATCCATCGACAAATAAAACTGTCGGAGATGGACGGCTGTAACGCGTGAATCCGCGTCGAGGTTACGATTATCCTGGCATTGTGTCGCTAATAACGTTACGGGAACTGCGTGCAATTTACACGGACTATGAAAACAGAAGCGAACACGTCCAAGTAACATCGATCGTTTCCAACGAACCGATCCCTCGTTTTCATTTGCATGATACATGCGATTATCGAAGCGCGATGGGAGATATTCCGCACAGTCCACCAGTCTCCTTACCTCGTTGTTGTTATCCTGCATGTCTTCCAGTTGCAGTTCCTCGTTCCTGTAGCCGCCTCCATTCTGGTGCGGTGCCTTGATGACTTGCTCATCCACTTTATTCCCCAGCGACGCCATCGTCGTCCACGGTCGGCTGAAAAAGGACGAAACAGTGCAACAATGTAAATTGTACGAAGAACAGAGACAAAGGGAGCGAATGGAAACGAAACGGAAGAAAACGCGATGAAGATAAAGCGGAGGCGACGAAAAATGATCGCGTTTCGCACGCGTTACAAGTTCCATGTCTATCTGTGAATGATTTAATTAGGTATTTGTTTACACTCTGCTCAATCCGTATACCGACACGTCATACCCGTCGTGCACATTAGTGTACAACGTGAATACGTGTGGATTATCATACCTATAAATTATCAACGTATACGTGGAATAAAGAGGCGGGAACGGAACTGGCGACGAGGTTTTCGCTCCTCCCTCGACCTTTCTTTCGTTTATGACAAACGATGCGGAACCCTTTGGGGTAAAGGGTGCTAGCTCGAAAACCGAAGCAGTTGTAAAGAGTATGAATATCGATCCAGATGGACCTCGTTTCGATATCGATCGATACACGGCAGATCGGTACAGTGTCTAGGCACGGTTGTTTTTCAGCAGCGTTTCTGTTTCACTCACGAACAACTGGAATCTTCAACTGGAAGTGTGCTACTGTGGAACAGTCCGTATGAATCATAGATATTATACACAGTTTTATGTAGCATAGAATGTCGTAAACGTCGCGATGGAAGTCAACACTGGACGATATCAAGAAGAAAGTGGCGTCCTGATAAACGTCCGACGAGTGACCAGAATCTCGGACGAATATCATTGGAGAAAACAACGTTCTAATCGGACCTCGCGCGATTCCAGACCTCTGTCTCTGATCGTTTCATCAGCATTCGGTTGAGGCTGATACGATTAGGGCTGGTATGAGGTAGGTCGAGGGCGATCTGAGATAACTTGGCTCGCAATTGCGAAACAAACACGATGAATTATTATAAACAGCTAAACGTCGGCTAACTACTTCTTTCACTTCATTTGTAGCACGAGAAGAAGATCGGAGAGACACTGCACAAAGTTGCAAACAAAAGACGGAGTCAAACGCGGTGTTCCTTGGGAACAGCATGGACCATTTTAATCTCGTTTCACCGATTAAATCACCGAATTCCGCTAGTGTTGACCGTGATGTTCGACGCACAACGAAGAACTCGATTAAGGATGAAGTTTGTCCTGAGAAAATTTCTCACAGCTGATTAGGTCACATGCATGAAGTACAGTCCCACGGGCAAAAGAGCAATCAGCTCGTTAAATTGCTACACGAACAACGGGCATCCCGATCCCAAACGAGCTGATAGTTCACATCACGTGCCGATTGTTCGGCATGTTCGCCCGCCCTTGACCTTTCTCAATGCTTTTATCCGACCTTCAACCGTGAATTAACTTCCACCCTAAGGGTATGTAGATTTTTTGAGTTACTTCAACTTTTTAAATCGATCCAAATAGAAGATCTTGAAATATTATTGCACGATGAACCGATGCAACTAATGTAAAGTACGCAATTGAAAATCTACCTAAAAGGTTTCTATTACGAAGTGTACGTGGCGAGGTTGTACAAGAATCTGTGTCTGTCTTTTTACAAGTCGCTATATATATATGTATATATAATTTAGGAATGACGTGGAAAGTACTGAAGAAGGAATATCGTACAAAGGGCAAGGAGTGATTAAGATCTGAAACTAAGGGATGACTTATATCCATTATCGAGGATGCGTTGGCATTTACAAAAGATTAAGTAAGAACCAATGTAAGTATACGACACAACTAGAAATTAAAGAAATACCGTACAAAACTTCACGTACCGTAGATTCACAAATTAATCTCGAAATTATTAATCCAGAAATATTCAAGAGACAACGAATAACTTTATCACCTGTAACGTTATCACTTGGTCTAAGGAATAGTCAAAATCTGGTCGACTTGAAGTCCGTCTGTCCTTAACGGAGCAGCAGAAAATGGGCTGTTCGGCGTACGATTGTAGACAATTGAACGATCGGGAACGAGCTGTTCTAATAAGCGAACGATCTTGTATCTCGCATTTTGTAAATCAACGATAAGATACGACCTATGTTAACCAATTTCACGATGGAGTTTGCATATGAAACGAAACGCATCTCCTTTGGAAACACGGTAAATCGTTTCTCTGTTTACTGTGCACACTCTCGCACTCGCAGCACCCACAAATCTTTCAGTGCATTGTGATACCGCTGATAGACGAAGGAGAGAAAAGCAAATCCAAATGAATAATATTTTCTTTGGGATAATCTCGCGCGCAACTGTTTTCCAAATTTACTTACAATGCAATTATCTCCGACGACTGCCTCTTCCTAAACACACGAAAGTCTAGTTATCGTAAACGATGTGTCGCATTCTAGACTAATCCAGAGAGAAATAATTATTACGAATGCTGCTGTGTCCCTTGGAGACGAAATTATCGGCGGAACTGGGTCAATAAGCTGTCTGAAATTTTGATAAACTGAAGATCACCTCTCGCAGTAGACGCTTGATTAAAAGATCCAACCAGCGATAATTAGATACTTGAGATAATCTTTCCTTCTGGACAATCGTGTTTACTCGTTTATCGACGAAATTACATTTAGAATTAGTTCAGATATCATAGCAACGATGATAAAAATACAGATACCAGGTAATGGTAGCGTTCGATCCAATAAAGGATCGAAATAAATTACACGAATGAACCGGTAGAATTACAACCAGACCCTTCTTCCGGGATCAACGTGCTGAATTGTGACGAAAACTCGAGAAATCTACAAATCCAATTATTCTCAGAGCCAATTTCTCCTAATCATCGAAGCGAAATCGGAAACAGAGAAGAAGAAACAGTTTTCGGTCTCTGAGCCTGCTAATTTTTCACGCGTGATCGTGTTACCAACACCCCACGACATCCATTCGTACGTTCAAACTGTCTATCAAAAAATCCATGAAGATGACTCGGGACAGCGTCCCTTACATGTCACTGTCTATCATCGTCCCTTGTGATCATCATTCGGCACAAGGTCGCGCCAGATATAAATACAAATGACCACGGATAATCGGTTACTATCTAGCCAAGAAGACGGGAGGGAAAAATAAAGGAAAGGATGAAGAGGAGATTTCGACACGCTGGTTAACGCCAGATAAATGGTCCAGGGCCCACATGGTTGGTCCACGTGTAGCAACGGCGCTCCTCGATGAAGCCGTATTGTTCTACGAGTTATATATTGTTTCACGAGTATTGTGCAAATAGGATTGTGTAAATTTCGACTGGCTGATAAGGGGCGCGCTTATTTTTAGTAAGTCGCAGCTAATTCTCGCTTCGCAGCTTCCTACGAACCTTTAAATCATTCACGAACAGTCGAGATATTGCATGTCATCCGCAAACAACGGTTCCTCCGAGTCTGGCATAAGAACAACGAATTTGTAGAACGCATTTATCGATCCCCGTTTCTTCAGCAACCGAGGCACAGTTGCTTGGCACTGTTGGGCTGCTGGGACGGTGATAATTGATGATCTAATTGATAACTGCGAGTTAGAGTGGCGCTTAGGGTAACGTTAATTGCCTACTGTGGTGAAGAAATTGAGAATGGACATTTTTCATATGTCCCAACAGAATGTTGCAGAAATGAAGTAACCTGCAATGAGGGATAACTCTTTCTACCGTGCTATTTAGAATTTGCAACATTGTACCTCCGCTCCTTAGTTCGGAGATAGTTGATACTCTAAACAACCCAGGATCTAGGGTATATTGAAAAATGATACTTCCTGTATTCCAAGGCAATATTATGAAAGTGAAAGCAAGGAAAGGTGAACGGAGACATTTTTGTTACAGTACCCAGAACCTGCAACATTGCAGCTCGAAACGGAAGATTTTTTCTCAATATCAGCAACATGTTTTCGCTGCTTGTAGACACGTACCGCAAAAAATTTGGCTTTATCGAGAACGTGTGAACTGTGCCGAGAATATGTAACTGTGTAAACTACTGTCGTTGAGCTCACTGCCACAGTTCATCTAGGTGTAGCGGGTCTAAGGATAGTTTAGGTTTAATTTAAAGGCAAGTTTACTTCGTTGCTTGTCTACATTGCGACACACCCTTGGTAATAGGGTATGCAGATGCTATGTGTCGTTTAGAAAGTCTGATAAGATCTTTAGGATAATTAGAAAGTCGTTTAGATTTTGTCTTTCTACGTAAGCCTTCAACTTGCAGATAATCAACCCCTAATGACGATGGAACGTAACTCGAATTCCTGGCCAAAAGTTTCGACATCTAGAGGAACATTTGTTACAGTTCCCGTTTCGACACTCTACCGTGAATGGAATACACAATGATCGGACCACGACGATGTCGCAAGCCTTTAAAGTGCATACGTGCACTGTGAACGCTACGCGTAAAAAGGGAAAGGTTTGCTCAACCCTCGACGATATGCAGAAAAATACAAAACGGTCCGCTATGCGAGATAACTTAATCCGACCAACGAGTAAGTCGAAGATTACCAAAATGAAACGGAGCATTGGCTATTTTGGTAAGATTATTCGACGAAAATATATAAAGATTATTGCTAACTCTGGATAAGAGCCTTACAATAAACAACTGCAATTCCAGAAACTACAGATGGGAAAGGAGCATCCAGTTTTTCCTCGGTACTCCCTGAGACTATTAACGTCGTTGAGTCTTGAGAAAATACCCGGAAACACGGGAGCAAGTAACAGTATATCGAACCGAGACCGGCAAAGATATTTTCTCGAAATAATCCCCGGTTCCATGGCGCATGGTCTGAGAATAGAGCCTCGCCTAATAATAGCAATATAAAAAGGAGGTCCATGGGAGAAGTTGAAAAGTGGGGGAGAAGGAGGGTACGAAAAGGAAATCGAAAGAACGCCGATCGGCGAGGGATCGGTGCTCCAGAAAGCAGAAGAAGAAGCAATTATCTGTGGAAAACGGGCAGATAACCATTATCGTGTTGCGCTGGACACAATGCAGTGGCCCGTTTATTCGAGAATTCATTTCTGGCTCGATACCAAACGTGTCAGTTCTATCTTTCTTTCTCTCCTCGTTGTTAATTCCTCGTAGTCGTAGATAACGTACGCGATAACGAAAAGCAAGAGTACAGGAGGAGCCGCGAAGCAACGATCTATCGAGCAACGTTCGATCGTTACGCTTCGCGAGGAGTTATCATGCTAGCAATAATAACGATACGTGTAACAATAGCAAGCGCCATTGACGAGTATGCACGGAGTCGTGTATAATCATCGATTACGAGTTTTAAGATCGCTCCCTCGAGTCAGGAGGAAAACAGTGAAAGTCGAGAAACTTCATTTTTGTTTTGTCACTTTCAGCGATAAATTCAGACAGACCGATCGATTGTAAGAATTCTTCGGAGGCTACGTTTCTTGGCAAGTGCCTATTCTTGCGTGAAACTTTTCCAATCAGCGTTTCAGAAGTTTCGTTGAGGAGAGTAAGACGATTATTTTAATTTTCCTTCTGATAATTACCCGTCCGAATTACCGCGTATCTATTAGCTATGCTAACAATGAAGCGTTTATCATGACAGCTACTGTTTTGTTTCAGGCACGGGTTCGTCCAGCGTTCTACGAGGATTAAAAGGCAAAGCTTCGTAAATATTGCCGCTACGTCATTGGCGAAATTAAGAATTGCAAATTTTCCACGCAAACCAAAGGAACGATCTGCTTGATGCTTTGCAAACAAACGAGACCTCTGGAAGTCGATTTCGTAGCAGCTGCGCCTGGTATTCAGCGCGTCTTCCTGGAAACGCCGCGGAAACAAACCATTCGTTTTGATGGCGGGAAAGAAGCCCTCGTTAGGGATGATTCGTTCAATTCGATTTAAGCGGCATATTGTGCCTAATTGGAAAATTGTCAGGTTTTCAATTGAATTTTCATGCAACGCTCGCTTTAATTATTACCGAGCAGTAATAGAACGCTCATTCCAGCGAAGGCGAGGTCGATCGACCGACAGAAATTAGTAGAATCGAAATCGTAAAGCTTATACTACACGATATCTGCAACCTCGACAAAATTTCAATTTGAAAATACATTGCAAATTTTTCCATTTGAATTTAGAAATTTCAACTGATCGGGCTTGTCTCGCGTTGTGAAAGTACTTTTCTATTATCACTCCAAGCGAGATTTTGCTCAGATCTGTCGGATTCGGGGATTTAATTAATAATCATGCTCCGACGAAACACTTTTAGCGTCCTTATCTCGCGTAACTTCGACACTTGTAATAATAGTCGAATGGAAAATTATGTACTGCACGTCGATATCGCGTGTAAATATTGAAACGAGCCTCGAGATGTACACGGGACTAGTAGACGGTTCGCGAATCATTTTCTGGGCCGATAAATGTGACAAAACGCCAATATTTGCACGTTTCCGTAACGATCACCGTGAAAACGATTTTATCTGCAGCCAGAAATTTCGTAAATACTCGATACTCGATGATCGACTGAATTGTCTTTGTCACTCGAGACTATCGATGTGAAAAATAAAAGCAAGCGTCTCGAACTATTCAGAGATTGGTATCTATAGCAAACTTTCGACTTTAAACACTTGAAACTCGATGATCGTTGAATCAGCTATTTTTCTAAGGTATCAGTAGGAACAAATAAAACGAATCACCGAATTATTCAAGATCTATGCGTGTAGGAAACTTTTCAATCTTATTGTTCCAAGATGGATCATCGATTAGATAAATCGTTACAGAGATTTTCATCGAGGACGATAATCGATAACCAACCGGCATAATACTTTACGAAAGTGTCATTTATCTCGCTCGCTCTACTTTTCAAGGAATGTGAAGAAATATTGATTTCCGATTACGTTTAGACAATTGTAATTAGCGCGATTACTATCTGTTTTCCTCGATGGCATAGTTATTCGAACCGTGTCGATATCGAAGGTCTCTTGTAAATCGCCGTAATCGAGACGATCTTTCGAAGCTAACGAAAGTAACGATTGTATAATCTTCGAACAAACGTATTTGTAGTTGAATTTTCTCTGTAAATGAAATGTAAAAGGTATAAGACCGTAATGACTTCTCGTACATCTACTCATCGAGAGATTTTGAATATTTCGCCGATCGCGTCGGCTTCAAGTGCCGCTTGAAAGGCAACCCAGATCGAGAGAGTTCGATCGAAAAACCGCGAGTTCCATTGAACGCCATCGCGGCGAAGCCCTTATTGAGTTCTGCCGCGGGTCTCGTTGCCCCTCTCGAGAAATTGATTAGGGCGAACTCGTGGGCAAGCGTCCATTCACTCCAACGGCGAATGTGAATGACTCGGACGCTGAAAAGACACCGGTACAATAAACGAATCCTGCAAGTAGTACCTACGGATCGAATGGCCGAGCTGGCGATCTCCTAGAGGCCACGCGCGGGGGCCAAAGTTCAACGGAACTTATCTTTGGATTCGCCGAACATGTTTATTTACCAACATCCGCGTCCCGACATTGAATCAGCAGCGAAGAGAATTTCAAGAATAGACATAAAACGGCCAATAAACCCAGCGTTCCTGATGCAGGCCACTCGACCCAACCTCACCCTGTCCCCCTCCTCGAGGTCCCTCCCTTTTGTTCGATTTTAACAGTTTCCCCAGGTCAGGGAAAAGCAGCAAGATGAAACAGTTGCGTTGCATGCCGTTAGGTGTTAGCACGTGACCAACATACGTTTTTCGTCCTCGGCGTTTTACCGTTCTCGCGTTTCCTTTTGAAGGAAATAGAAAAGAAATAGCGTCTAGAATGGTTACCCAGCGACATTCGGGATGTTTAGGAAGAAAGAGACTCTAACGATAGAATATACGGTGGTCGACGATCGTTTACGGATTCGTTTCCGCGATATTCTAATGATTTTATTAAGTTAATCGTAATTGCGCGTTACTCGCGGACGAGGTCGCGAACGACAATTACAGCGCGGATTTTTCAACGCGATCGTGGAAAGCAGAAAAGGTCACGGTAGACAACGGGGCTCGATTGACTTTTAAATTTCGGTCGACGAAATCGAAAGGCCCGGGACGATGGAACGGTTTTCCGCTGTAAGAGCGGCTCGATAAGCCGGAAAGCGAATGGAAGAAGAAATTAACGCGAGTGGTTTGCACACGCTCGCGTGTGCACAGAACCAGCAAGGTCGATTCACTGAACAGTTCCCATTACAGATTCGAAATTAATATTCCGATCGGGTTGGTCGAGTCTCGCGCATGCGCACGCGTGCTCGCGTATCTTACCGTATGGAAATTTCGGAAGCGGTATTGTTTCGTGATCGAACGCCGTCGGTATCGCGGATAAGTTTTTTCGTTAAATGAACCGACGAAGAAAAAAAACCGCACATGTGTCTTGCTCAAGCCTTCTGTCGATATGCTTGAGAAATCGGTTTACGATAAGGCAGGATATTTATGCAAACACGCGCAAAGCGAGGTGTACATACAACGAAGATAAAAATACACGAAAACACGCTTTACACGTATTTCTCTGCCTCTGGTGGCCATTAACAATGAGAAATGTATTAAGCGAGCGCACGTGTATGGGCGACCACGTGCAAAGGGACGCGGCGGAGCACGCATGCGCGCACCTCGTGGCGGGAAGTGCGCGCGAGTGTTCACGGAATACGAAACACGACGGAACACGTATATATACACGAAGCGACTACTCCTACATACGCACTACACACGCGTACACTATGGTGTAAACATAAAGAAACAGGGGCTACGAATGAGAACGTATTCGTATACACGTACATATACACACACAAAATATGTACACCATGGGAAGAAATACATGTGGTTAAACCCGATGCGTTAAGGCCGGTTGATTACCTTTCCTCGTGAAGCCACTGTCACCGACTGCCGAAATTCCAGGGAGTGGGTGCGAAGGGAAGAGGCCGGAGCGGAACGCGCGCGTATTCGTGACCGCGTCGTGCGCGTGTACTAAGACGGTACGCGCGATGTGCCTGAGAGTAAGCGCGATCAGCGTATCCCGTCGGGTATGCACGGCTTCCATCGGTCACCGATAACGACCGAATGCCAGATTGGTCCGCTTCGAGTTCACAGGATCGTCTCGTTGGACACACGCTTCGACTCGCGACGCCAGATGATCCGGTGGCGGCGCGGAGCGTGACGTAACAACCGTAGAAAGTTACGATTATCGTGGAATTCGAAGATTTCTTAAAAGTTTGACAGTGACCGCGACCACGATCGCCGTTCTCGTCGATTTTAATCCTTTTCGCGTTCCTCCGCGAGTCTTTCACTGAAGAGGCCACTGAGATTCGAGGTTATCTCGAGGAGATCAAAGATCGTTCGCGAAGGGTAAATCGAAGTTTTTGCGATCGCCGGTAGATCGCTGGCTGCAATACGCGGTGACGTTTTACAATTGGATCGGGTCGAGAATCACGATCAACGGTCATCGGTGCGAGACGCGTCGAGACAGCCGTGATTCGTGCTCCGTTCGATCGACGATCGAAATCGATATACTACCCTCGTCTACCGCATGAGCGAACGGTTGTGCGTAGAAACAAGCCGCAGTTTGCGCGCTCGACACGCGCGCCACGAGTTCCGTCGATCACCGATAAGGACTCCGGAGGCGACTGTCCGATAACCCGTTTCAGAGGAGATTGTGCGATCACCCAACCACTCGACAACCCGTTTCGGCGTTTCCAACCACGAGACACGGTGATAGTGAACTCGGTGACGTAATTAGTGGAGAAAAGGTTTATCATTAAGGTAGCTATACACAGGTGGATATCGATAGGACTTCGTCGATCTGGCTACTGGTTACACGCGTCCTTGCCCCTTCCCCTTTCCGCGGCAATGCCGATATATAACAATATATTTAATAGATCGCGATAATGCAACGGCCGAGAAAATGTTAATTAAGCATAGTTCGACTGTGACGTGTCATCGTTTATTCGAGTATATTCTTGACATACTCGTGTCACCGTGATGCATATTTCAATTGACCAAAGTTAACGATAATTCGTCGATTAATAAGCGAAGTGATTAAACTGGTTCGCACAGGCCACTCCAAAACCGCGTACAAGTTTCGTTCGTTCCCGCGTGAAAAAGGGCGGCGTGCAGTGTCAATGTACGACTACAACACGTGCCACTGACCGTCATGTGGCGCGAACTTGTACGACGCAGAAATACACACTAGCTCTCTTTTTGCTCGATCCGCGTTCATCCCGGCTAAGAATACGTATTTAGTCCTTTCGACGACGGCAAAGCATCTCCTGCAACTGCCTTTACGCGAAAGCAAACGCGACCTTAATTACCGCAGACTCAAACAGCCCGAGAGGTAAGTTTCTTTTACAGGAATCTATTCGCTCTCCGAGAGTCTTCTTTTTACCGATGATTGGTCATGTTACGATCGACTACGATTCATCGTTCCTCCGCGATATCTTTAACACCGAAATAAACTTCACAGAAACAACGATAATCCACATGTATCGAGCTGCATGAATCCCATTGTAACATCAAGCCTATACCGAAATGCACTCACGTATGCGTCATGATCGTCGCCAACGAAGCACGAACTTCGGTATCACACTCGCGCGGCTAGCAGCCTGATGTCATCTGTTTCGCTCGAAGTGGAAATGAACAAACCGAGGGGGCGAGTGCCATAAAAATCGACAACAGTGCCGATGTTGGGGGATCGAGTGCGAAGAAAAAAAAAAAAAAGAAATAGAAGAAAAGAGGAGGACGGAAAGAAGATGAAAGACCCGGGGAAGAGGTGAAAGGCACGCGGTGAACTGTTGGAAAAAGCACGGGGAAGTCGCGGTGAACGACGATTCTCAACACTTGCAATTCTCGCGCGACAGAATGGAGGAGGCGTTTCGCCAAACCTCCGCTCGGTTTCTTGCGTTTTGCCCCTCCTGTTGCACGGTGGCGCTTAAACGAAAGTGTAAGTTTACTTAAGGTAGGTCGCGCCAAGAATACACGCCTATCGCGCTACAAACTCTTGTTCCGTTCGTTTGAAACAGAGGGAGGTGGAAAATGTGACGAGATCAACCCGCAGAGACGACGCTGAGTGGTTCACGAAAGCCTGTGTGTGCCTATTCTATTGTACAGGAAAACATAAAAGTCATTAACTAGATGGGAAACGTTTTTAGTTTCATGCTTGCAACACACACAAGCCTTCGAATTTTTTGGGCACGCTTGGCCTTTCACTCCATCGTTGATATTATCCTTGATACTAAAAACGTGTCGCCATTAGAAAAATTATGGTATATACATTAAATAAGAACTACAGGTGTATGCTTATTTAATGTTTACGATGTAGGCATGTTTATTGCTATATTCTTTTTTTTTTTTTCTTTTTTTCTTCATATAGACGATAATTGCATTCAAGGTTCCAATGGCAACATTTTGTCGTAAATACGTCATTAGAACTTTCACGATAAAAATATAGATTAAACGTGTAGAATATATATTACAGTATAAAGTACATTTATGGTACGTAGTAGATTGGGAAAAAATGCAGTTATGAAGGTTCGATACCGACAAACCGTCGTTGAAATCGCTGGCAATTAGCCGATATGGCAATAATGCAAACTGGTCGACGTATTACAATATTTTATTGCTAATAATTTACTGCGTACTCGTGATTTACATGCGGCAAGAAAAATAATGTGAAAACGCACGATGAATAGTTTGCGAACCAAAACGACGTACGATTTAAAAAAAGCGAAAGGGCGCGTACGGATACCCGTTCGAACATGAGTATCGCAGGGGGAAATATGGGGAGATACGTATTTTTAATAAATAAACAAGTCAACGCAATATTTCAGTAATAAAAATTCATAATTCCTCTTCAATTTCAATAAACGTCACCTAATACATTTGTCCTTCTTTGTACCATAGCATATATACTTCGCTTTTTTCTTTTATTGTTTTCCTTTTACCATATGCACAGGATTAAGACATGCGCATGTGTGTCAAAACGGTCGTGTGTGTGCGTGTGCGCGCGTGTACATATATACACGCGCGCACACACATATATATGTGTACATGAATATATGTATATACACATATATATATATTTCTATTATGACACGCGACACGACACATGCTTTGTATATCTCTACTAGAATCCCGCCTGTTCCTCCTACATACATACATACGAAACATGCGCATGCGAAATAGCACATGAACACGCGCGTCGATAATATATACTCTATATGTATGTAGTAAGTGTTACTGTAGAACATTTGCTGCAACGACGCGCGTGCACGCGTGCACACTTCAGACTGAGTAACATGTATACATTATATTCCAATTCAAACCACAAAAACACGATCTCCTGCACGACAATCATGAGAATAAAAATAAGTGTCGTAATAGTTGTACTAATTAATATAGTGTAGTAGTAATAGTAATGGTAATAGTGATAGCAGTAGCAGTGATGATAGTAGCACTGTTGGTACACTTTTCTATCGATAGCAACGATTCCTTCCTTCTTTTCTCTTTTTACCTTTCGAGCTTTACGTGTACGTATCGGTAATTAATCACCGTAGCCATTTTACCAATAATCGCCGTATATACAATGTACGTACAAGTATAACATTTGTTGTATGCCGTTTAACAAGATTTACAATTATCTTTTTTCCGTTCATTATGTATATATAAATATATAAATTTATATAACGGTACATAGATTTATATATTTATATGGATAATAGGCATGTATGCATTTGTAAATAAAAAGTACTGTATATATAATTGAATAACGTTTTCTCTACTCGCGATAATTAATATTTAATTAGTTACTTACACGGCGTAAGTGACACGATAAACTATATCCGCCAGGGCTCGCGTTGAACAACACGTGTATTAGTCGAGAATTAGTTTGTGTTAATTAATATTCTCCGATCATTTCACATTTCTTCCCGACAGTCAGTTCTGTTAACTAAAGGATTAATTTACACAAACTAGATGTATCAGACGAGATGTTTCCTTTACACATTCAGTGAAATAAACATTCTAGCTGAATCATTAATATATTAATTAATCTCTACCTAACAGCGTGTTAATTGTTCATATTATCAATATATTAATTCAGGGACTTTATGTTAACAAAGTCCCGAAACAGAAATCATTTTCTATTTGCCTAGTTTCGAAATTCGTTATACACTATTTTACAATTGCCTATATAATTATTTACAATTCTTTCCGCAATAGCGAATCTATCTGTATGTCGTCTAATCCACATTCTTTCGTCTATAATATGTATATACATTTGTCGTGTATGCAAGAAAAATATCTCTCTGAATGTAATTTAATTGGAATTATATCTTTGGATTGCGACCAAAAATAGATTTAAGTAACAAGTTGTAGGTGGGGTATTCTCGATTAAGGATGGTCAATCATTCCGTGAATTATCCACGCGTATGCAACTTTAAATATCAAATGCGATATATACTAACATAAATAATGTGAAAAATTGTAGTATAGCAAACGCTTTTTTCGTTGTTTCTGACACGTAAGTCGCAGTTCAAAAAATATAATGCGAATGAGTACCCATAAGAAGTACCGTAATGGCAATAAATGAGCGTAAAGAAGAGAGCCGCCAGTTGCAAAAAATTAAGACTGACCATCCTTATTCTAAATCATAATATTTATCACTTACGATAAAGATTAATATTCTTTCAAGATTACTCGATATGCAAGTGCAAAAGCATTTTTTTCACTTTTTCGATATTTTTTATACTGATCATTCTATACTGATTAAGTTAATAAATTCTTCTATCTATCATCTACTATTGACATAGGCAAATGAAGTTCTCTACCTGATGGCATTTTTTACATTGTTATGTGTGTGTATGTATATATTTATATTTATATATTAGTTTCATAAAAAAAATTAGATACAATTGCAAAAATTCTAAGTACGTCAAAAATACCATCAGGTCGTACTCATTAATTTGTGCTTTATCCATTAAAATGTATAACGAAGAAGTACCTTTTTCAGACCTTTTCGAAGCAGCAGCCCTATCACAGTGTGGCTCGGAGATGAAGGCTATTTCGCTCTCCTTATGCGGACCAGACTTTATAAAACAGACTCTATTTGCTTAATTTCTTTCTCGGGTAGTTCTTGTGGAGATGGCGCAGTTTCTACAATTTCAGGAATATCTTCTTCATTCTCCTCTTCGATATCTTCATCAATTGGAGTCAATGTATCTAATATCACAGGCTGTGTCTGTAACAGATTTTATTCTTTTTCATTAATTTAAGCTATTCTAAACAATGTTTATATCACACCGTGATGAATTTACCTGCGGCGTTGTGCACCGTTTCATCGCTGGGGCCATGAAACTAGTAACTGTGCTCATAAGGAAGAAAAATCCTGCCATAAAAAATGGGATGCTGTAGCTTTGTGTCGCATCGTAAACAGCACCTGCTAGAGGGGAACCAATGATAGCCGCTGCTCCTCTGAATAAGATCAGAAGACCAAATGCATTGGTTAATTTCTCTAATCCCAAGAGGTCTACCAAAATTATCGACGTCAAAGAAATATAACCGGCTAAAATGTTAAAAAGGCATATATGTACATAAATAACCAGACAAATCTACAGTGAAATTTATCAATCTCCATACTTACATATAGCAATACCAAAAAGTATGCTCATAATGATGTAAGCAGGATAAGAATGACAAAATGGAATTGCAGCTACAGCAACTGTCGATATAATTAAGCAAATATTATTCAACAGTAATGAGTCTACTTGCGGAAAATCTGCGATATATCCACAAGCTACACGACCCAGAGTATTAGTAATACCAATAATAGATACTAAATATGATGCAAGAGTCTTGTCAATATTCTGAAAATAGTGGACATTGAAATACTGATTACGTACGAAATAATTTGCAAGTAAAAAGAATATTTTAATTCTCTACTTACGTCCAAAACTGCAGCATCCAATAAATATACAAAAGGGACGTATAATCCAGCCATTCCAAATAAGTTACTAATACCAATTAATAAAAATACTGGATTCTTTAGCAAAGATACATCCATCATGGTTGCCAAAGCTTCTTTAAACGAATCAGGTAACACCAAGCAAGGACACAGGGGTTCTGTAACATTTATTATTTTATTTAACAAAGATTTGTAAATCGAAATATTTTTATATTAAAAAAATTACTTACGTTGGGGCGCTTTTTCAATGTCAGTATCTTTAACGTCTCCACGCACAGATTTTGGTAATGAAATAACACTTTGACGGTAATTTGCAAGTGACTTTTGACTTTGATATTCTGGCAAATTAACAACACTGCCACTGTAAAAAATGTCCTTTCTCGATAGCGGTCGAATTATCTGTGGTTTCTCCTTTGGAATACTAGATTTACTGGTAGTAAAAGTAATACTTTCCCCATCCTGCAAAACATATTTAGTACGTTAGTATAATAACAATATTCAAACAAGGACATGTATGAAAAAATGATAAAACGCGTACATCTACTTCCGCATTATTATTTCGAGAGCCCATAACACTGCTCGTCGAAAGTCTTAAATGCAAACTCTTTCTAATATCTCCATTAGAATTTAATGTTGTTCTAGAGTTTTTAATCGCGCTAAGACTTGGCTTATATCTTTCACCAGTGCTGGTTTTGCGAATTCTATCGAAAAATGGTACAGAGCCATTTTTAGGTAAACCTTGCACATGAGTTGTAAAAGCAGGCTGTGAAGCATTTCTAGGAATTATCGGCTTGAATTCGCTGTCAGACTTTTCCGACGTATCTTTGGTTTCATCCATATTTCTTCTGCTTCTTGATTTGGTGGATATAGTTTTTAAGTCCATACTGCCACTATTGCTAGTTGCTCCACTGGAAGAGTGTTCTTGAACCTTCACTTCCGATATAGTGGGGAGAGTTGGCACCGTTGGTACTGGTGTTAAAGGAGTTCCTTTAATATTATAATTAAATAAAGTACGTCGTAAAACACCATGCTTAATATTCGTATACTTAATTGTAATCTCGATTTTCTTACCAGGCACTAATTGGTCTAAATTGAAACTGGAATGAACACCAGGATCAATATTAATAGGCATTTTCATTCTCTTCTCCATAGATCCATCAGGCAGTTGTACCATGAAGAAAGAACCTCCAATACTCCCACGTTCCATTTGAAACCGTTTTTCCTCTGCCATTCTTTGTAATAATGGTTTAACAGAAGAAGCTTTTGGATATTCTAATGGCCTCATCATTGCACCGAATACCTAAAATTTTCCTATTGTTATTACCAAATATGCAATATATACGCTACAATATTTCATGAAACTCATAGCTACACTTACAGCACAATTTAAAATAAGGCCGGCAAGGATTAAATTTGCTCCTTTCCAACTGTACGCTTCTAGTAACATTGTTGCAAGAGGTGCAAATGCAAATGTGCCAAATCCTGAACCACATACAGCAATACCTGTAGCTAGAGATCTTTTGGTTTCAAAATAATAACCTACGCAAACTACGGCTGGTAAATATATTAGACCAAATCCAATTCCTGAAAAAATGTAATTATTACAACGTATCCAAAGTATATGTAAGTAGATTATAATTTAAAATATTATACATACCTCCCATAACACCATAAGTCATCATAAGCATATTTACACTGGTCGAAAATGTTGAAAGTACAAATGCTGCTGCACCTAAAAAACTTCCTGCCATGCATACTGCTCTACATCCATACTTATTTGTTAAAGCACTGATAACAGGTCCTAAAAAATTGATTGAAACTTCTTAAACTAAGGTATTATCGTAATTTGAAACTTTGAATGCAATAATGAAAGAAATTACCAGCACTGAGGTACATGCCAGATAACAATGAGCCAACCCATGCAGTTTTGCCTTTTCCTTCCCCAAAATAAGTAACAAATTCTCCCAGAAACACGCCGAATGTATAAGCAATACCATCTACTATCATGTTACACATGAATGATGCAAATACCACCACCCACCCATAACCACCATCAGGTGGCGGTGGTATGTTATGGTATTCGCATAGCGATCCACCTTCATCTTCTGGAGATGCTTCATCACTCGCTCCATCAGTAGTAGTTAATCTTGCATGCTCTTCTACAGAATATTCGCTTTCCGTCTGTAAAAAAAGCGAGTATTTTCATAAATCTGAAGATGTTGTATGGACATATAAAAAATGATATCATTCTTTGTTGTTCCTTTATATTATCACGTATAAGACAATGATAAAAATCAAATACAAAGTAATTCATCCGTTTTAGAAAATTTGAATGAATATTTTTTAAAGATCTTGTTACACTGTAACAATGATAATTATGTTTGCCTTGAGTAAAGTAGTGGCAGTTCACCTTGAATACTACAGGAAAAAGCTTCCTTTCATACCAATGCATAAATAGATGCCTTAAGAACTCTTAAAAATTTCAGGCAATCATGCACATTTAAATGAGATACTATGCAATCGATTCTAGATGAGACTTAATTTTTCTGAATGAAGCCAAAAATTTGGTGAAATTATAACGATGAAACGAAATAAATTGACAAGAACGTTATTGCGGAAGATATCTTTTGGAGCGTAACGTGAGAACGAACGGCTGTGTCGTATTATAAGATGATCTCATAACGCAAACGCAAGCATAGATATTATATGGCTACTGTGACTTAACCATTCCCTAAGGCTACGTTTATCCAAGGCAAAATAGCGTTTCCAGTGAATCTAATAAAGCTGAAGCGATATTGATCACGCGATAAAGTGACCGTACTTAACGAAAATTTGTCCTGCATCTGATCCATAATTTTTAAGAATAATAAGATTTTAAGAATGCTGGTAAATAAGGAAAATCATACAGGTAGAATTTCATGAGTTTCCCCGATTGAAACATCTCTCGCGTGTACTTAAAAGGAAAGATCCGTAAGGGAGTTGTTTTGCAGATATTTCGGAGGAATGAAGGAGTTCCGTACAATGACCTCGGGTGCTAACGTATTAAACGAATTTAAATATAGCGCTAACGCATACAAACGCATGGATAAACTCGATAGTGACTTAGCCGAATGGAAGGTCAGCCCAATCAGCTGATCCACTGTCATTAGAATTGGCAAAGCGTACGCCACCTAACGTCAAGGCGAAGGAAGCTCGTCGAGAGTATTGTTTTCGACCTTGTTTCCGTGGCGGTCGGTGTCACATTCGCAACGAGTGCAAACTGTGCACACAGGCATGCAGTGGTACACGGCTGTGCTGACGATATATACATATGCGTATATGGTGTGTAACCATACTCGTTTCGCGTTCGTCAGAAACTTCTGCGAAAGTGTAAATTACGTTGATTGTCAAGGCTAAGTCACGTGTCGTCCCCGAACCGAGCCGAATGAACAAACGAAGCAACTACGACGGGAAACGAAACAAGAGAGCGATTCGAAACTGTAGGCGAATCAAATCACCCGAGAATGAAGGCAAGAGGCGCGTAAACGCACGCATTTTACCAAATAAAGACGTGTCTTCGAAACGTACCGTGCTGATCTTCCGCACGCGACGCGAGCCGTATTGGCTGTACTGCGACTTGTTGAGCGACACGCGCGACATTCTACGATCGCCTTAATGTCACACTCCGCTCGTTTCGCCGTTGGCCTCCACACACTGTGCAGAGTTCTATTTTCGTAGAAGTGCGCGCAGCTGCGCGCGCTGTATGTTCTTTCTTTCCGTGACTTTATCCCGCAAGGTTTGCCACGCTACGCCACTTCCGCGCGATTTAACACTCCCCCTGTTAGCGGATAACAGGAGTAGTAGTATCACTCGTCAAAATCCGCTGCCATGTCTTTCACACTCGCGCGTTCCGTGTCAACTTCTATCGTATTGTCATCGCACACCCACCGCCTTACACGAGTCGAAAGATCTCGGTAGTTAGCGAATCCAGTGTACCCACGACCCCACCGCGAAAATCCACCTCGGCGAAGAAATTGAGAGTAAACGCTATCTTGTCTCTCGTTGCAACACACGTCTACGATTCACGTACGCGCAGAGTGACGCGGTTTAGCAAGCTCAGGTCATCGACGAGGTCCAGACACGAGACATCGGATGCACGCGAACCAGGCGACACTGTACATTTCGTAAAACGATACAACACGCGCAAATTGTCATGACAACTTTGCCGGTAGGAACGAGTGACTGCTGGCGGATGTACAACTGCTGCGTATCACTACGCGCCACGCAAATTCTATTTATATACAAACACCGTAGTATAGCCTCCTTCCTCGAATTCTCACGAACAAAGTAACTTTGGTTTTTACGTGTACCACGTTCTTCCTTCTGTCATCGTGTCTAAATGATCTTTGTGCAGTGCGAGAATAATGCTCGATGAACGGAACAACATGCAACGATGTGTTAATAATACGATCACTGCATTTCGCCGATTGCGAACGTGTGTGCAAATGCACTGTGTTTACCACGTTCTGTTCTAGCTGAATCCGAGGTGTACGAACAATTAAACTGCACAGGCCCTCGTTGAGAATTTAAGTATCTGCCGGACAAAAGAATTGCTTACAACAACGAGAGAGTACGGAGCTCTCGTTGAAGCGGCACTGATCGCTTGTGCGCGAAAAGTTAACCTATAAATGCGAGACGTCTCACACGCGTCCCCACCCTGTCACAATTACGTGGCGCGACAACCAGACGATACGCGAATTTGCATCGACCATGATTCTAAAAGACGCCTTCACTTGTTTCATAAATCTAGTCTTCTTTTTTTTTTCGATTTATTTCAGTTAAAATAACATAATAATCGCATATTTATATTACGAACGGGAAAAAAAACGAGACAAAAAATAAGGAAAACAAAGGAGCCGATTTAAAAATTTTAACCGTCGTTTCTATACATGTACTTAACGTACACAGGGGTTTTGATACCGAATGATTTGCTTAAAATGATTTGTGACCTTACGAAAGTGTTACATAAACGAAAGCTATAAAGTATTAAGAAGCTTGAACCATGATGTAAACAGTTTGAACCTTTTATCTTTTTTCACACTTTTAACCTTTTTTTTCTCTCTCTTTCTCGTACGAACATTGTAAAAAAATATATTAAAAAATTTTCAAAGGTATAAAAAAATTAGAAATTTTCAATACACGTTTTCAAATAAGTATCACAGACTGAAGATATTTTTGAATTCGTTTATCTGAAATAAATGTTGAACAAAACGAAACGTTAAATTTTATTTCGAATGAAAAGATTACTTTACCTATGCACCTACGTATCGAAAGAGAACGTGTAAGACCGGAGACAAAGTCGAAGATTAAAGAATGCGACTGAAAGAAGCTCGGCCAATGTTGCACAAAATTCGAAAAGTCGGGGTATAGTAGACAAAGGAGCACGAAAATAAGCGGCTTCGTGACACTGTGCTCCACGCAAGGCCAAAAATCTTTTCGCTGTTTGCAAGCCGTTCAACGAATGGTCGTATCAAGGGTTACTTTATGCATCACGGGAGGAATTGCACTGACTGACCGACACGTTGCAGCTCAATGTCACTGGGCTTTACTTAGCGTAGATGATTCACATTGACTGGCATAATAATGCAGGAGATCGACAAGTTATTTACTCTAACGTGCAACTATAGCAGCAGCTTCAACTTACGTTTAATGTTTCGATATATCGTTCCGCGTTAGCCATTAGTCCGATGTACGCGCGCTGCAGTAGCTTTATTTATTTTTTTTCTAATGTCACGGGGTAGAGAGACGAGCCCACCTCGGTGTCCGAGGTTTATGCAATTTTTAGAATTAGCCGTTTCGAAACGTTACCTCACTAAGCAAATATTTGCTGGCAACGCTCTCGTACTTCAGGAAGAAAGTGACAGTTCCCGGTGGTGTGTCGCTATCAGGTGGTTTCGTGAAATCATGCTCATAGTAGAACGGCCGGATAGTCGTACGGAAAACATTGTGTATCGCAAAGTGACCATCGTATCGTAGCGTGACGCGCGCACTAATAATTTAAGTCGATGCTTACACTGCTATGAAATTAATCTTGCACGCGAACGGAGGTTACCGAAATATATCGTATTATCGAGATTACTCGACGATACATGGAATCGCGGTTAATCGATTGCCATCTAATGATGGCCGTCCGGACGAAAATCACCAAACGATCGAATTACAGCGACACGGACGAGAGCTGGCGAAAGGGGGCGGGGCGATGAGGCAGGAGGGCACTAAGTAAACATTCTGAAGATGATCTCGAGTCGATGTGTAACAGTGGTGGAAACACTCGAAGAATCAGCACCGATAAAAGGGATAGGTAGACGGGAGGAGAATGGTACCACTGGTATGTAACGTCGATCACGCGAGAGTTACTGCTGCAACATGCTGCATTCCACTGCTGCTCTGCTCGTCTCTGCCCAAGCACGTTTATGAATTAATTAGATAATAACCAGCGACAATTAGTGCTGAAGGCACGACACATGAAAACACCATCTGCTTCTCATCTCCGCGGAAAAATTAACCAACAGAGCTAACAGGATGATACTACTGCACGAAGGAAAATTCACGACAACCGATAAAACGCGAATAATTTCTTTTGCTCGATTCGTAGCTCGGTTTACGATATTTGAAATAACTATCTATCAGATAAGTCGAACGACGACGATCGTGCGCAACCGCGTGTTTTCTCATCCGTCTATTTCCGACGGGTAGCATTTTTCGAAGAAAGCGATACAGAGGATGAAAAATCTTGAAGAAAATCGATAATTTGCGATAATCGCGAGAACATCTGGCTGTTGGCTTCTCGGAAACGTCGGCGGCAGTAGCGCCTCGGAATGACTCAGGAACCATAAACGAGAGCTACATCGCGATGTTTTCTTGATTTGCAACAGGCCTTTGTTTACGACAACGTTAGCCTCTTCTTCGTTGTCCCAGTTTGCTTAGGACCGCGAGATACCAGAAGTCGCGATAAACGGCGCGTGAACGTTAATCGGGAAAGGAAGAGCAACGTTCCCTTGCTTCGATGAATCACGTTGCCTGAGTGTGCGTTTTAAATTATCATAACCTTACCGAATTGCTGACACGATATTTTTCTCCTGACCGCGCGTATTTGTTACATCGCGATAAATAGCCAGGGAAGTGTATCGAAAAGATTATAAAGCGCGGTAGAATTGCAATTGCGAAGAATTTGCCGAGTTATCGATAACCTTCTGATATAAAAAACAACGCGGTCTCGGCTCTACGAGACCTAATCAATTTAACGAAATTATGGAAATCTATCTATCGCTCATAATCGCCACAATTAATCGCCTATTTCGTCCATTTATGATTATTAAGATTCGCTCTAGCGATCAGGTTTGTAAATCTCGTTAATTGCCTCGTTAATAATGGAGATTAGATGTCCGAAATTCGTCTATCGATTAGCGAGAACAATTTATTCGCGTTTACTGTATCTAAACAAGAGGACGTTCGATAGAAGCAATGGAATTCATGGACACGTATTCCTACTTACGAGCTAACATTCATTGGCCCAATCGCTCGAGGATAAGAGACATCGATACAGAACGATAACGAATTCAACAAACACTCAAAAGATAAGATGTTCGCACGTAATAAAATACATCTTAATCCATGGCTCGACACCAATCCATTGTAAAATGGCACGTGATATATTCTACGTCAAAGCTACACGATGCAAAAAAAAAAAAAAGAAAGAACAACATTCGCGGCTCCACCCAAACGCAGAAAATTTCGTATACGAAATCTGTTGCCTGTAATGTAACCAGTGATATATCGATGGGCCGTTTGCAAGCGTGTATTATCGCTGTCCCAGCTAGGCAACACTGGCCACTTTCACTTGTACGTTTCGTGATTAATCCGATCGTATCGTGCATTTTGTCATCTTTGGTTTAAAATTCTCTGCGATTCCGTGATCTCTGTAACAACTGCGACGAACAATATCTGCGGAAGGTATAACGTACCGCGAGAATTTTCAGTTAAAATTCAACGGACACTCGAGTGAAAAGCGATCGTTTCTTTATCGATTCGAATCGAATTCTCGTTCCACCGACGATCTGACGTTGGCGGTATTCTATCTTTCTTAAATCAGACCACGTGGTGATACGTTAGTTACGTTAAAATTAGATACTCCACATTTTTGCACGAACTTGCGATCTGCTCTCTGTATCGATTCGACATTATCGATTCGCTGCAAACGCGATCGAACTTCAATTATATCGATTTACTTATCTCGATGTACGATTTCAACGACGAAGTGACATCTACAGTTAACAATAAGAAAATAATACGAGCGCGATAAGAGGAAAGTTTTTTTTTTTTTTGCAGATGTTTACTCGATTAGAAGGTGAGTGAATTTTACATACCTTATTCTTCGGCGACATTGCGCGATACTGACAGCGACGTTCTGTCAATTATGAAGATGAATACACCCTCGCGATGAATGAGAAAGCGAATGAGAGGGAGAAAAAGAGATGGCGAACCTTGCGCCACCTGAGTGGACAGCGTCCAGCTGCGGTACGAGAAACAAGCGATATGAAAATACGCGCTGCTCAACCACCGGCTGACTTATCGCATCGCAGTCGTTGAAGTCCATCCGATTCCCCACTCTATGAAATATCTATCTCACTCCATTTCCCTTGCCAACTCTTCTCCGTGTATTCTATCGTCTCGATTTGCTCAATGCCTCCTTCTTTGTTCTATGATTTTCCTCTATATATACTTATCCTTTTCTCCGTCTCTTTGTTGCACACAACACTGACCGTCTTCCTTCCGCTACAGATTTCCACGCAAGCATCACTCATGCGATGCGATGTCGTGCGCGCGGACATAGAACGTGCGGCTGCCGATCTATCGATAGGTACAAAGTTCTAGCGTACGCCCTGTTATTCGAAATATGCACCAGATATCACAGTCGGATGAAGATCTTTTGTACCCCGAATATGGGACACTCGGCGATAACCACGGACGCCTATGCGATTTAACGAGCAAAACAATGACAGAACAACGAAAAAAAGAAGGAACGATACAGCAGGAAGGGGGAACGCTCGGACGAAGGAGTGCCGAGAAAATTTCGAAGTATCGTCTGCGATAGAATTTACGTGGAATTCGATACGATCGAGCAGAGGTTATTTTCTAAATTAAACAGTTCCGAGTGTTTCGTCATGAAAGGAGTTCTAGCGCAGATGCGCGAATACGTCTCTGTTTTATGACGAAAATAGAGTAGCAAATCGTAGCTTTCGGCTCACCCATTTCACGTGTTTCAGATACCGCTTGAATATACTTGAGCTTTTTCTACGATTCCTCCATTCCCTTACAACGCGAATACAAGCTGAATCGTGAAATAAAGACTAGAAAATACGGGAACTAAAAATGAAAGGGAGAAACGGTTATGATGCATAATACATATGTTGTACTGGGCAAGAGAAGGAAGATGATAAGTAAAGAAGGGAAAGAAACTCACGATGTTATTGGCCGTAGGTTTGGGCTTGATCTGCAGGCCATCATCGTCACCGATCGGCTCCCCAATCTGTTCGCGGCTGCTGGTGGGGCCCATCTCGGCGCCGCGGCGCCTACCCTAGAATCGGTTGTCACTATCTTCAACGAATTGAAACACCCACGGCTTCGAGATCCCGCGTCCCCGTCGACGAGGGACGATACGAGATCAGAACGATCACCAGCCGGATGACACCTCCTTCGGGCGGTCCGGTGCGCCCCCTTTCGATTTATAAGCCTTCCATTGGCGTTGCATGAACAATCCTGGAAGTCGTAGCTGCTCAATGACAGCTTCTTCCGGGCGATTCACCGCGTCGTCCTCTTTCTTTGCTCCTCTCTCCGTTCCTCCTTCTCTCAGTCCATTGATGTGTGTTCCAGTGCACTACTATACTCGAAGATGAAAGAAGCAAATTTTCTTCAGAGAAACAGTCGCCGAAGGACAATAAGCTACCCCCTTCGATGCAGTTACACGTCGATTGTACGTCACCGGCCGTTTCTTTCCCGGTGTTCCTCGTTACGACCAATTCGGCCAAGCCGCGACACGACCGCCACCACCGGCACCAATTTCAGATCGTTCGAACCCTCAACGACGACGAGGACGTTGCTTACACCCCGCGCACGACCTAGTCCACGGAATTTCGATCCACCTTGTCAGGAACCTACTACGTGCTGCCTCCCCGATCTGTTTCGGTTAATCGTTCGCGTTCCGGTATGAAACGGCGAGAAAAATGTAATAAACACGTTGTCACCGTTCTCGCAACCGTTCGCGCGAGTATATTCGCGATATAACCGGGTGAAAGAGAACGTGAAAATCCTGTTGGAGAGAATTTTCTCGCAGACGATCCCGCCGCGGGTGGGTAGCGCCGCGGCGCCCCGGGATCAATAAAACGACCGCCCGGCCGTCGCCTTTCCTAGGTCCTGCCTGCCTGCCTGCCGTGATCTCCCGTTTACGCGACGCTGGACGTCGCGACGCGTTTCCCCCTCCTCCGCCCTTCTCCTCGCACCGCGGCCGCTGAACGCGCCGAACGCGTCCATAGGACGCAAGCGCGATCTCCTGTCGCGCACGCCCCCACGCGGTCTCTCTCCACGAGCTTGCGCAGCACGATTATCGACGCGATAGTTAGTCGGTATTGCATGCATCTATACCTAGCCATTTCCTTTCCTCCCATTCCTTTCGGATTTCATCTATCTCTTTATGCGGGACAACGGAACCTACAGATTTCTCCGGTACAGAGTTACTATTTCTCCAAATGCCGCGGTTTTTCATTCACAGGGAAAATCAATCAACGTGGTTTTCGCACATCGTGAGTCAGATAAGAGACCTTTCTTTGCGTTGCGTTTAAAGGAGGAGCAAAAAAAGGGTTGGGCGTTCCAACTTTTTTTTTTTTCTTAATTCTTTTTGGTAGAGTCAAAGTTTCCTGTTGACGTTTAATGTCATCTACTTACAGCATAAAGCACGATCCATTTCTTGTTGCATGCATATAATCGCGTCGTATGTCAATTCTATTTGACCTATAGGAGATTGCGAATATCTACTTTTTAATTATTTTACGATTAGAATTTAGAGCGCTGACAGAATCGTGCTGCTTATTGTAACAAAAGGCCCATTTGCAACTGAAAACGTACTCATATACACGTGTGAATGTTTTCGCTGGGTTTGCGACTCAGAAATAAGATACTGCAGTGTTCGTTGTCGCAACCTTCGGAGTTGAAGGCCGCTGCTGCTCAATGAAATTTAGACTAGCATGTTTGTTGACCATTTGCAACGTATCCTTTTGTCGTTGTATCAAGTATGCTTGATTCTCGCGTTAAATAAAGCATGCTTTAATGCCTCCGACGAAATCGTTAATGTAGCAAAAATTATTTTCCATCTGTTCGTCTCTTAATTAAAATATAAATTCACAAAGCAAATAACCATTGTGTCTATTCTACTAGAAGACACTTGCATAATTGATTTAATTACTTAGAAAATGTTTGTGCGCTCAATTACGTTTCAGTGTCCAACAGTATGCATAATCGATTTCGTATTATTCTGTAAGTTATTCCGCACAATTGCTTTTATTTTGTAGCTGCATAAGACAGATCGATATTCGACAGTTCTCAGACTAGTCACGAACACGTTCCAAGGATATCCTGATGTTTGATAGCGCTGCAATTGCAAAATAGACGCTTGCACCTTTCAGCGAAGACGTAAATTAAACTTCCGTAAATATCAAAGTGCTCCGAGTGCTTTATTCGAATCGTCAAATTCTCGTTAATCTAAACGATTAGCTATAACATTCCTTTCATATTAACAAATTTTGATTTCTGCTTATCCAATTGGAAAAAAATCGGGATAGTCACGCGTTCAGTTTAATCGTAGGAACTTCTGCGATTCTCGTAATTGTTTTATCACTTTTTTTGCGACCGTGCCCATTTCGTTTTCACTCGAAGTCGCGATATCTTCTATTTTGCTGATCGGTAGGGTGGTGAGTAAATCCTGGATATATTTGGGATTAGTTAAACCGTATGTCAGCGATTGCAACACGCGTAAACAGAGAAATTGTGTTTCATCTGGTAGCGAATTGTTCTTCAAATAATAATTTAACACGTCGCCTACACGGGATTCGAAGAGATGCTGCAAGCCAGTTTTATTCATACTGACATTATAAAATATCATGAGCATCAATCTGTGAAACACACAGGATCATTAACAAATTACCAGGCTAATTACCAGGTATTAGTAAGATTACCTCTTTAGACATAGGGAACCTTGGGAAAAAGGTAAGGTAGGCATGAGCTTCACCATTTTCTGTACGAAAGCTCTACCATTCGTATCAGTAATTAAAAATTCACGTCCCTCGGGTGTTGCAGATATATTCGACACAATGCCTAACAAGCCAATTATGAACTGATACTCGGCATTACAAGTGGGGGGAAAAGCGGTTCGATAAGTGTTTATAAATGCGACAAAACTTCCGTCCGTTATTGATAAAAATTCGCCGATCGTGGGCTGAAACTGTAATGGGTATTATTCATTAAAATACATTAGTCGTTAAATTGTAAAAGCAAAAGTACTTACCCCGGATAGCCAGACATCGACTATTTCCGGAAGTCGAGACGCACGCCAAGTTAAATTACCCAAAACTGCTCCCAAAGTTGCACAGTATGTACTTTGATTCAGTATCTATGAAAAGAATAAACGTATTTATTATTACAACGAATTCGGATAAATATTTCTCTCATTTTTATATTAAATAGTTCCCGAGTTACTTGTTTTCTTAAAGATTCTATTTCTTCCGCTGCCTTTTCGTTTTTATCCACCTGCTGCTGCAATTTTCTACGCAAATTTTCACACTCCTCTTCGAGAGCTGATATTTTTTCTTCCGCACCTAAAAGTATTGAAAATATTAAGTAACCGTATTTTCCGACAATGTTGAAAATGACAATTTTCATTAATAAGCGACAAATAATTCGTGTACCTTTATTTATTTGATCAGAAAACGATTTCTGATACGAACAAGCAAGATCCTGTATTTTTTGACCGCCTTCTATATTTAATTTTTCCAAATCTATCTCTAATCCAGAGTTAACGAGTGCTTGGGGAACGTCTTTTATAAATCTATCGATGCTCTCCTCAACAGTGTTTAAGGTCTGCCCCACTGAAAACTGAAAAATTGTAGTATATTTATAATACGGATATAGGTTTCCTTTAACGTCATTTCCGGCTGCTTTTTATATTCTAAAAACCACATGATATAAGACGAATAATGTTAATCGTTTAAATGTCAAAGAAATATATAAGGAATGTGAACATACCAGAAATTGGTTTTCGTCTTCTGGATTTGTTTGTTCTTCTTGAGCATCCTGGTCCATGTTTATTGAATTGAATTTTGCGCTGATACATGTAATTTTCTTATGTGTTTAACGAATTGATATTAGTGGAAACACTTTCAACATGTTGACAATTATCGCAATTTGCATAAAATGTAAGTTTTTATAAAGGCTTAAAAATCCATATATTAACTCGATACAATTTTAAACATACAATAACTATGTAACTAATTGATTAGTATTTGTTAATAAATAATTCATTGCTTATTTAAAAATTATTTTTAATTGTAATTATTTCCCCCTTTTCGTACAGATAATAAGAAAATATAAATCGTACTTTTCCAATTTTAATTAACAAAAAAAGACTAAAAATATGACATTACTGTTTATTTATTATCATGTAATGGAAATGAGCTTTATGTACAAACACATTCAAGGGAAACGTTTATTTGATGAGAAATTAGATTGGTAAGTGAACTCGATTTTCTCTTAAAATGAAACATCTGTGCATTGTTGCGTATTTCTTTAATATTTTGAATTTAATACAAATTTTATTATGAATTTGGTACTATGTGAAACGTGCTTAAATTTGAGATGGTTTCTTTGTGAATCTATCATAATACAAGTGATGCATGTATTTAGCGTGGCCTGCATTTTATGCATCTCGGAACACTATAGCGTGTGTGCGTCTTCGTGTTATGATACAAAAAAATGCGTTAATTATAACCTTACGATTAGAAGCTCTCTTATTTTTAAACTATCCGGAATCTCAATATAAGGTACTGCTGTGGTCTACGTAAAACTGCATGTAAGTTGTAAAAATATATTAAAGTACATTTCGCTATGTTAAAATTTAATTCATGAATCATTGTATACGCGATAATTTTTAATCGTAATAACTACGAACGATATTCTATTTATTCTGGAACGTGAACAATATTAAAATGTTCGAATTTTTTCTTTTATAAAAATATTTATAGTCACTTTATACAACTAAAAATTGCCCAACTTATCTAATACATTTAAATGTTATGTAACATAATGGTACCTTAAAGATCATTATTAATTTTTAGAAACAATTATGAAGTTTTCAGAAGGTGATGATGTACTTGTGAAACATTCAAGTACCGAGAAATATTACAAAGGTAAAATATTAGGTACAAGGGGTGAATATTATAAAGTACGACTTGAAACAGGCATGGAGCAATATGTTCATTCAACTGATGTTAAGGTACATTTCTTTTTATCAAATTGCAAATAAATATGTATATTTAAACTTCATAATTTAATATTTTGTATATCTGGCTTTATCAAAATTTTAGGTAAATAGGCCATCAAGAAGTACAACAAGAAGTAGCAGTAGAGGTAGAAAAAATCCTACTAGAAGTTCATCAGTCAGAAAGTCCCCACGTAAACATTCACCTGCGAGGTCCACATCTGTAAATAAACAGATGAGAAAAAATACAAAATCTGCAAAAATTTCTTTGTCTCGAATAGATGTGCCTAGTGGTAAATATATTACTATTAATGATATGTTATTCTCCTAATGGCATTATTAAATAATTTGATTCTTTCCCATGTAAAATGTATAGCTGCATATAATAATGATAAAATGATCAATACAAAAATTATAAATGATGACGAAAATTCTGTTGAATCAATGCCTCTTCAATCACGTTTAAAAGAAATAGGAATGGTTACACGTAGATCAACAAGATTGTTAACTAGTACAGTAAAACCTGAACCAGAGCATAAAATGATTTTGTTAACAAGAAAGATTGATCGAGCTGTTTCACTTCCTTTAGAAAGGAAAAGTCAGCAGCTGCTCGATTTTAATATTGATGGAAAGGAAAGAGGTCATTCAGTACAAAGAGATCAAGTAAGGTTTTTGTATGCCATTTATTACATATTAATGTATTATGTTTTAATTATATTTATTAATATTTGATTTCAGGATTTATTAAAGACGTTGAATTATGAAGAAGATGTAAATACAAATGCGCAAGTCACAGAAAAACGAAAAAGAGAAATTAAGATGATTAGTGAGCCACAGGAATGGGGAGGATGGTTTGGAACCCTCATTCTTATATTTTTATCACCTGTGATCATGATCTTACCACAATTAATGTGTACAAAAAATAAATGTACATTTGAACACTTTAACATATCTACAGATCTAAATTTTTATATAGATTTAAAAGTTTTTACTGCATATTTGGGTCTCTTTTTATTTGTCATCATTTTTTCAATTACACCGATTGGACGAAAAATTGATGGACTACAAAGTAGGATAGAAAGATTACAGTATCGTGTAAATGGTAATTATATTTAATATTTAGATTGCTTACTTTAAAGAGAAATTGTTCAAATGGAATTATTAACGTACTATATTTTTTAGGTTTTTTGTGTGGCCTTTTATCAATAATTATATTTTTTGCATGTATATATACAGAATTTAATATTATTGATCTTATTCTGCAAAATTATATACAATTTGCAATAAGTGGTTGGATCATTGGAATAATCTTATCACTGTTGCTATTTATAAAGGGAGGCAGAGCTCCTATAGCTAATCTAAATATACATGGATCTACCAATAGTATGATATATAATTTTTGGCAAGGAAGAGAAATAAATCCACGAATTGGTCCAGTAGATTTTAAAATAAATCTTTTCCGCACCTCTATGATAACCATTGTAATAATTTCTTAAGATTTTTTATATATTTAAAAATGCATAATGCAAAACATATTATTTTATTAAAATTCTAGATTCTTATAAACTTATCCATTGTGATGAAAGCAATTAAAGAAACGGAAATGTACAATTTACAGCACCTTAACATAGGTGTTTTATTAGGTACATCTTTACAAATAATTTATGCATTGGATGCACTGTTCTTTGAGTCTGCAATGTTAACAACTTTTGAGATAATGTATGAAGGAACTGGTTATATGCTATGTACTGCTTATATGATATATCCATTTTTACCGACTCTTACAACAAAGTATATGTTGTATCATAAGTATGTATCAAATATGAAAAATAATATTGCACCACTCAACTGAAATTTTCATCAGATTTTCATTTTTTAATTTCAGAATAGAACCTACTTACGGATTTATCTTTCCTGTACTCATGTTTGTAGTTGGTTATCTGCTATATAGAATTAGCAATTTACAAAAGAATGAATTTAGAAGAAATCCTTTGTCTCCATCATTAATGCGTAAGTATAAAGATTTTTCAGGTGTACAATAACTTCAATACTATAAAATTATTTTTTATGTTATTTTTATGGCTATCTTGTAGACTTAGAAACTATACCAACCGTTCGTGGTAAGAAGCTTATAGTGTCTGGATTGTGGGGTTACGTAAGACATCCAAATTATTTAGGTGATATAATAATATGGTGGTCAATATCGTGTATAAGTTTAGCAGTCGATATTTTGCCTTACTATTATGCAATTATATGTACACTGTTGTTAATATATAGAGCGATAAGAGACAATGAACGTTGCAAAATGCGCTATGGCTTAGCTTGGGAACAGTATATATCACGTGTTAAGTATATGATTTTATATCGTATATTTTAGGGGAATATAATGTATATAGAATATTAGTAAGGTATTTTTCAATACCAAAATATGCCACAAAGTTGTACCTTTAAAACTGCAATGCTCATTATTTTATAGAATATTTTAACCATGTCAGAATTATATATAGTGTATATATATATATATACACATAAAGAAACAATATGTAGGGTCCAAATTAGCGCAGTACGAAACCAAAAGTAATGATCTTAACATTTAATATTAAGTCCAAGCACGTCATTTCTTTAAATCTTTAAAGTAATGAATAATATGTGGCTATAAAAGAAGTAGATTTTAGAAGAAAACATAGAATAAGATATTGTTGATACAAATATGTGTAATGTAAAGCATATTTCTCTGATAAAGACATTAAAATAAGAATTTTTATACTTTTTATACAAATTGTACAATTAACAAATAAATAATTTTTTAATAGTCATGTAATTTAAAAATTATATAATTTTCTTGTACCAAAATATATGCTATTTGATAAAGATTAATAAACAAATGTATATTTATTGTATTGTTTTTTCTTATGCTACATCAAACAAACTGTTTTGTAGAGGAATCATTATTTTCCATAATACATGTAGCGTGGTAGCATGACATTGCAGTAAGAGTAACGAGTTTTTAAGGTGTTTTGTACTGATTTCTATTAATTTCATCGGCAAAATGGCAAGTTTTTTTGGTGAAGTAGTATTTCCCGTTTCACGAGCATTTTGGGATGATGAAGATGAGAGCAATACAAGTGGATGTACAGTTAATCAACCGTACGTAATATTTCTAATAAACATAACCTATTCTTAGTAAACATATACAAAAATTTTACATATTAATTTTTTGAAATACATTTCAGTGAATTTGTTGTCCGATGGTTAAAAGAAAAACCATCAAAAATTGAAACTTTAATCGTAATTGAAGGCGAAATGTTAATCGGTAATATATATTTATCTTCATTGATATCGATATTTTAATCACATTACAAATGTTTATAATAAAATTTTAGATTTTTCAAGAGGATGTTTATGCCCAAATTTAAAGGAAGTATATTTCGTGGAAGATGACAAGCAAAAGAAAATGTTTATAATTTATGAGGTCAGTGACGAGGTTTATTTAGGTACTGTGACCTCGTGCTTCGACGTAAAACTATCTGGCAAATTAGTAGAAAAAGTAAGGAAACATCAATTACATAAAATTAAATGTACTATTTATATTAATTTTATTAAATCGATTAGATAGGTGATATTATATCGAGTGCAAAAAATACAATTTGTATAACATGTCGTCATGTATCACAATTTAAAAGCAAGAATATACCAGCAGTACCATCTTTCCTAAGAATGCTAACTACAAAAAATGGAGAGAATATTTGTAAATGGAAAGAACCATTTTTGGAGCAGCCAAATATTATATATGGAGTAACAGCAGGAGGTTGATATTTAAACATAATATAAAACATATTTTAAGATAAAAATTTATTCCTAATCTTATATATATATATTTCAGTATTGTCATATGCCCATATTATGGAACTACCTTCAATTTTGTATGTTTTATATGCGGATACTTTTGTACTGGATTCATTATCTGCAGAACCTCTTTTAAAATTATTTGCAGCAATGAATTATACATTACATGATGTTACATTTTCTGGAAAAGATTTTTTTAATAAAGGCAACCTTTACATGTAAAATTTTAGATAATTTCCTTTTTAGAAGTTCCATATTTACATTTTCTTATTCAAATTAAAAATTGAAGCACATAAATATTCATAATATAAAAGTTTTATAATTAAATGCTATTGTCAATTGTAAACGTTACATATTTACAATATTTATAAGAATTTAATTATTATTTTTTAATAATACTTAAATAATATTTAATTTAATAAACGTTAGTTATAATAACATTTACACAAACAAACATTGTATTTTTGGTATAACAAATTTGTATGTGTTAAGGTTGTGGTGGATAATATGTACGTGGTGTAGGTGCTGGAGGCACTGGATTATTTGGAGGGAAATATGACGCGTTTGTAGGATAGGGATATGGTTGAAATGGTGCTGGTGTTGTAGTAGGAGCTGGTGGTGCAGGTCTAATGGTACCAGAAGAACCAATATGATGCATTGGGGGAACGATGTGATTCATTGTATTTACAGGAGGGGGAGGTACAGAGACATTTGCTGGAGGAAATGCTGGTGGATAATTAATATTACTAGGTGCAAAATTGGTTGGATATGTCGGAAAATGCGTTGGCACGTCCATTGGTTTGATTGAATCCGTAGTATCTGTAGTTAGACATCCATTTGCAGAGACTGCAGCTGTCTCCACTTTAGTAGCTTTTCCTGGTGTAACTATAATATAATATTGATGAGATACTCTTACTTTTTATTTATCATAGTGATAAAATATAATTATTTTTATTATACCATTTGGTGTAGTAGATGCTGTAGCTTCTGCAGGAGGTGCTGTTATAGTTCTATCTCTACAAGGCTCATTAGATGGTGTTAATGGTGGTGAATCTGGTGGTTTTGTATTATTAGCTTGTGAATATAAATCCAATACTTGATGACATATATCTAAACAAATTAAAAGTATATGTAGAAATTATATATACTTCTTATATTAATGAATTTAGATAAAATGATTCTTTTTTTAAAAACCTTCTAAAAGATCCATAGTAACATCCTCAACAAACATATCCCACCAACGTAAATGTTTTGGTAGTCTTCCATTCCAATCTACCACTTCAAATTTGCTAAGTTTTCCAGCTAGGTACATGAGTGCAACAGCTATAATTTCTGGTTCCCACTGCAGTGATAATGTTGTGCACAAACTGTAAGGAAAGTGAGATAAAGATTAAATTTACTGTTTAAATCAATTTAAAAAAATAATGAAACATTCATACCTGTCATTAACAAATGTCCAAGCCATTTGAACCATTTTTTGTAATTTATTCTTATCACCTGTAATATATCATTGATCTTTTTATTGTGTTAGTAAATATATTATTATTAATTAAATTCATAGAATTTACTTCAATACCTTTCAGACATTTTGCATATTTTAGCAAGTAACTATATGGATGTTCAACTTGCAAATCAAACTTGATAGTTTGTAATAAAATTCTTTCTAATGTCATAACTTCTTCCTAAAAAATAAGAAAATTTATAAAATGATTGTTTTAAATAAGAATAATTGTTTTAAGATGTAAGTCTTTATAGATATACCTTTGGATCTTCTCCAAATGTCATAAACTTTTGCTCAGTTAACAAAGATTTTGCAGTCTTAATTATATCTTTACATTTTTTTGGAGTTTCTTCTACTTTACCTGCCAGGAATAAACAACAGCATGCAGTCACCTATGTAGTTTAGAATATAAAGTGTTTATTTCTTAAATTAAGATACTTAATATTTATCAATAAGTACTTACATATCTTGGAAAATTTTTAAATGAATGGAACATATAAAATCTATGAAAATAGACAACTCCAGTTGCCATTGTATTATATCCCAAGTCCATTTTTGTGCCTGTATCAATAATAAATCTTGCACCTTCTTTTCTATATCTACATTCTGTTTCATAATCAATTCCATCTTGAATGGATGGTGTATTTCGTAGTTCTTTTTTCTCATAATACCAGCATGGCATTTTCGTAGTGCTTGAGAAATAAAAGTTATGAGAAACTTCTATATAAACAGACTTATAGTAAGAAGGATAGTGCTTTTTACAAATGGCACAAATTTTAAAGCAGGTTAGAATACATACCAAATCTTAAAACGTTCTTCTTTTTCACTTATTTAAATGTATTCCATGAAATAAATACAATTCTTTTAATTAAAGAAGAACTCAATTGCTTATTACACTGGTATTATAAAACTGTTTGTTACAACAAGAATCACAATACGCACAAACACTGTGAACATATATACTGCATGAATTTATCCGTAAATCGACATCTGTGCGTAGAACTAAGAAACGCATTACCATTTTATGTAAAGTTGTACCACTTGTTGGATGTCAGGGCTATATTTTCATGTAAACGTGTCTTATAACAAATAGAATAAATATTTTATACTCCACTTTTTATAAACAATATTTGCCGTAACATATTTTATTGAAAAATTAAATGCAATTTTTACTAAAAAATTAATATTATACTAATAATATACTAATATTTTGTATGTTAAGTAAGTTCAATTAAACGTTTTATTAACTGCAGACAAGTAAGATCAATTAAAATTGTGAAATTATTGTATTTCTTTTTATACTGCTTTTAATTTATTATTACGACAATGTATGTTTGAATGTGTCTTGTTAACACATTCTTCGGTTTATTTTGTTTTGTTTGGTGATAAATCGATAACACACATGTGAAGGTGACTCATTAAGTAAGCAACACAGAAACGTGAAAAAGTTGGTCTTTATAAAAAAACCGTTAAAATGTCAATCTGTAATATTATATTGAAATAAACAAGACCGAAAAAATTATTGTCATTCCTCTTACAGTTTTTATTATACTATTCGTTATACTTATATACCTGTGTTCTCGGCTTTAAATTAGTTACTTCGTATTGTGAGTTTGATTAAATTTAATGTTTATTTCTATTTCGTTTAAAATACTGTATGTATTATATTGTCGCGTATACTTTTAAAATATTTTTATGTGTACAGGATAAAGTTTGATGAAAAGTAGCCATTTTGCTTAACTTTATTTAAAGCTACAAAGCAGGTGCTTCCGGTTCGCGTCAAAGTTCTGGTTTGAATGCCTTCGGTTTAACGCGTTATCTGTGGTCAATACGTACCAGGGTATATGTCATACATGCGTCTATCAATTTACCGCGAATTCTTATAACATTTTGCATTTTGAAGGTGATTTGCGTTACGTCTCTGCAACATAACTAAATGTTAATTTATGACGACCGCGCACGCAAGAATATTTTACGAAAATATCTACAATTTCACAGATAATAACACGACGTCGAATATAATGCCGTTGGCAAATTTGACAGTTCCTTGGTCTGAGCAACATATAACTGAGAAGGTAGGATTTTCGTATTTATTAACATACTCTATTAGTATTGAAAGTATTCCGATAATTTGTTAATTTTGTTGATATATAAACTTTAATTTTGCAATTAACGGTTTATTTGTTACAATTAAATTAATTCTTTAGCACGATGTAGACATCCTTCAATCAGAGTCTCAAGAGGAAATAATAATAACTCAAGAAAATGTAGTTGAAGCTTCAAATGGATGTTCAGAATCACATGAAATAGAAGTACGTGAAGTAGTAAGAGATGGTCATGAAAAAGCAGATCCATCTCAGTTTGAATTGCTTAAAGTTCTGGGCCAAGGATCCTTTGGCAAGGTACTAAATATTATGATGAATCAATAGTAATTAAGTAATATATTCTAGAAGTAAAAGTTTTTATATTACTCAGGTTTTCTTGGTCAGGAAAGTTATTGGAAAAGATAGCGGAACACTTTATGCTATGAAAGTGTTGAAAAAGGCAACTTTGAAAGGTGCATAATCAATTAAATGTATGAGGATAGCTCTGAAGGTTTTGAAACATGAAGACTACTGTAATGGAACATTGATTTTAAGTTTAAGTATATAGAGATTATCCTTCATTATATTTAATTTTTTTTTTTTTTTAATTTATGGAAGGAATTTTCAGAGCAATTCTCACTATAAAAATTACTTGTCTTTTTTTTTTTAAAGTGGTTTAATATTGCAATATTATCTCAGTTCGGGACAGAGTCAGAACAAAAATGGAGAGGAATATATTAGTGGATGTTGAGCATCCTTTTATTGTGCGACTACATTATGCATTCCAAACAGAGGGTAACCTCTACTTAATTTTAGATTTTTTAAGAGGTGGTGATCTATTTTCAAGATTGACTCAAGAGGTATTTTTTTACTATCTAAATTCATGTAATACGCAATTCATAATATTATGTTTTTATAACAATTGATTTGTTTTTATACTGATTGTTCTAGGTAATGTTCACCGAAGATGATGTCAAATTTTATTTGGCAGAGCTTGCTCTTGCATTGGGTCATGTACATAAACTTGGAATTATTTATAGAGATCTCAAACCAGAGAAGTTTGTATTATATTATTTATCAATAATTTAACTATTGTAAAGTTATACAAATTTTGATACTTATTTTGTTTACAACAGTATTTTGCTCGATACTGAAGGTCACATTTCTTTAACCGATTTTGGTTTAAGTAAACAACCTTTAAATGATTGTACAGCATATTCATTCTGTGGTACTGTAGAATATATGGCACCTGAGATTGTAACTCGAAAGGGCCACTCATTTGCTGCAGATTGGTGGAGTTTTGGTGTCCTTATGGTTAGTTGTACTGATATAAATGGCGTGGTAATTTTAGTTTCTGTTAATTTTTAATAAATTCTTAACTTTTAGTTTGAAATGTTGACGGGAGCTCTTCCATTCCAAGGAGCAAATCGTAAAGAAACAATGACACAGATATTAAAAGCAAAACTCGGAATGCCGCTTAATATTTCACCCGAAACTCAAGCACTTCTTAGAGTATTATTTAAAAGAAATCCTGCAAACAGATTGGGCTCTGGTACTCATTTATATTTAAGGCACAAAACTAATTGTTATATTGTGTTTATTCAATACTTCGGATTATTTCAGGTGGAATACAAGAAATAAAAAATCATGTGTTTTTTGCTACAATTGATTGGGATGCACTTTATAAAAAAGAAATAAAGCCGCCTTTTAAACCAGCTGTTAGTCAAGAAGATGATGCATTTTATTTTGATAGCGAATTTACGTGTAAAACGCCTAAAGGTACTGTAAATTATTTATACAAGGTAGGCTAAAAATGAGCAAAGTTAGACATAAAATATATTTTAGATTCTCCTGGAGTACCACCAAGTGCTAATGCCCACGAATTGTTCCGTGGGTTTAGCTTTGTCGCGCCGTGCCTTCTTGAGGATCACTTAAAAGCTCCAGAATATAAAAACTGTGATAGTCTTAGTGCAACCTTTTCGACATACGTGAGCCCCATTTCTGTAACTGATGAATATGAGTTTAAACAAGAAATTGGTAAAGGAAGCTATAGCACTGTTTATTTAGCTGTTCATAAAGCTTCTAAAGCAGAGTATGCTGTGAAAGTAATTGAGAAATCAAAAAGAGATCCAACGGAAGAAATAGAAATCTTGCTACGATATGGAAGACATCCGCACATTGTAACTTTGAGAGCTATTCACGAAGATGATAAGCGAGCTTATCTTGTATTAGAATTATTACGTGGTGGGGAACTTCTTGATCGACTACTGCAAAGACGTAATCTTACAGAAAAAGAAGCAGCTGAAGTGATGTACACAATAGCTAATGTAGTTAATTATCTTCATGAAAATGGAGTAATTATCTGTTCATTATTTTTTAAGACTTTATATTATATTATGTTGTGTTTATTGACTAATCTGAAGTATGTAAATTACAGGTTGTCCATAGAGATTTAAAACCATCCAATATATTGTATTCCAAAATGGGAGCTGATCCAACGACACTCTGTTTATGTGATCTTGGTTTCGCAAAACAATTACGAGCGGAAAATGGTTTATTAATGACTCCTTGTTATACAGCAAATTTCGTAGCACCAGAAGTGTTAAAACGACAAGGATACGATGCGGCATGTGATATATGGTCACTTGGTGTTTTGTTATACATTATGTTAGCCGGGTAATTGGACAATTTTTGAGTAATCAAATTTTAAGAGGTTTTTTAGTGCTAGTGATTATATTTTTACATTTTAGATACACTCCATTTCGTAATAGTCCTGGTGATAGCGCCACAGATATATTAGATCGTATTGGACCTGGTTATATTGACGTTGAAAGCGGTATATGGTGTCAAATTTCGAATGAAGCTAAAGAACTCGTTAAAAGAATGTTACACGTTGATCCTAATCAAAGGCCTACCGCAGCTGCCATATTAAAATATCCATGGATTGCTAATCGTCATCGTCTTCCTCAGAAAGCATTACCTGACAGTACTAGGGACCCACATAGCCTAAAGGTATACTCTATCGATTCAATATATATTTGGAATATATTTATGGCGAGATTAATAATGTAAGTTGAATATATTTTTAGAGAGCAGTAGCAGCAACATATAGAGCGATGTCTAGTAGTCCAAGATCACCTCATATTGGTCCCGTTGTTATGTCTGAATTAGCACGACGAAGAACACAAGCTAAGCCTACTGGTCCTACAGAAGTTTAAAAGAAATCTATTTCTATTCCGTGTTGTTAAGAAATAAGGAAAAGATATCCAATTACAGATTACGTATGTGATTACGTATATGAAAAGACTATATTTTGTCGATATAAATCTAGTATTATTTGTGCAATGTTCAAATGTAGCTAGTATGTACTAATTTTATAAAAGTGTTCCGTTATTGATATGTCATATAACTTCATTCACCAAAATCATCTTCTCTATTCTGGTTAAAATTTTGTGTATGTGTATAGAATAGGAAATGTGTATTTAAATTCATATCTTCAATTTTAATATAAATATGAAATATCAGAGACATTTTAAATCTTATAATCTGTATTGTACATGACTACCATTTAAATATTAAAAATAATATAAATATCTGTGAAAAAAATATATAGATATATAAATATATATTTAATAAAATGTAAAAATGAAGTATATTTACTTCGATTTTTGATCAATACTTTGTTAAATAAATTATTAATTGTATATAATAAAACAATTTTACTTAATTGCGGTTAAAATTACATTACATAATCTATATATAATTGTTATCATTTAAAGAGCGTAATAAAAGACATATTTTTGACAAGTGTAGTAAGTATGCGAATAAGTATATAACATAATATACAGGGTGTTCCAGATTTTAGTGTTCAAACTCTGTTAGTATATTATAGTGACATAAGTCATTTGAAGCCTTAAAAATAAAAACCTAAAAAATTATAGTAAAAATACAGAGTACAAATAAAACACATGATTGACAGCGATCGAAGATCGAATTTATAGTTATGAAAATTTCATTTCAATTTTGCTTTATTTCATTGGTTGTATTATTCACTTTTTGTATTAATTCTTGCGTGAATTTATTCCTATTTGGTACACTTTTTTTTCAAAGTACCTTACAAATAGGAGTCGTAAAAATGGCTGATCTATTTGAGTATTGTATCTCAGTAACCTCAAGCCAGTTACTATTTCATTTGTATTGTTATAACTTTACAATAAAGCGTTAGATGATCTATATTTACATAACATTTTTTTCTTATTTAATTCTATAGTATATACCGACAAAGTTTAAACATTAATATCTAGGATACCCTATACATAATATTAAAATACTATGAAATATATAAATATAAAAATGATTTGTATTTGTTATCAAAATAAAGAGTATTTTTCAAAAATTCTTTAATTCTTAAAAAAGTTTTTAGAAACAATAAATTGCAAGGAATTTGTTGGTCAAATATATTTAATAAACTGTTAGTAAACTGTCTTTTGAATTACTGCACTTATTTTATTAGTAAGATTAATTGCGCACCTTGTTCAATGAGAAACAAAAATAAAACACTATAAGTATATTAAACCACATTATAAGTTATTCGGGTGACATATAAAATTAAAACATATTTTTGAATAGCGATTGCAAAAATATGTATTAGAGAACAAAAATAATATTGAAAATTTCTTATTTTAAATTCAAATCTATTTTTAGAATTAATATAGTTTATGTCAATCGCGTCATGTATATAAGTTCGTAATTCATTGCGGTAACATACGCGCATGCGCCTATTATTAAAGGAAAATGTGGTAGATGTTTGTTCCGACCGCGGATCTACGTACTTTGCTTTGTAAAAAACTTGTACCACATCTTCTGTGGTATTTATTATTATATTCTCAGTTTTTTAAATTCAATTACTTATAAAGGTGAGATAATATTCAATATTCATCAAATTTTCTGTTTGTTTATCGAAGTAAGAACACAAGAGAGTAACTGTGATACCGTTAGCAAAGTCGTCGTTTTTACGTACTGATCTTACTTCTCGTTTTCTGTGTTATGTGAAAATTAAAAATGTGCATACATTGATTATATTAAATTATATTCTATAATTATTTTTGAATTGAAACAATTGAATATTATAGAACTTTTTTCAGTATGTCTGATCAAATTTCCTATTAAGTAACTGTACAATTTATGACATATTTTCTTTCAAGAAATCAATATTCCGAAGATTCCGCATTTTAATTTCATCCCATGTCCTGTACAAATGTCAATGTATTGTAGAAACGAAGATATGAAAAGCAAGATATACATAATGATTTGTAGGTTTTTTATTACGCGTTTACTTTTGTTCTAATTGCGCTACAATGATAACGTTTTCAATGAATTTGATCTACCATTTGTTCGTCGAATTTTATTCAATTCGTTGTGAATATGTGAATACATGAATACGTACATGCACTTACACATATTTTCCAATTATGTGAAAGTTAATAATTGAATTAACAGCATGTGACAGTATGACATCACTTTCATGTTTTAGAACACTGATATTAGGTATGAAGTGATTGAATTTATTCGATCTGAAATTCATGTTTTGTGCTTTATTATGCATTTAGAGATAAATTTGTTTTGTAAAAAAATTATATTTATTTTTTTAGGTGCTTGTAATATGCTTCATAAAGGTCCACGTCCATTAGTTTTGTGTGGTCCTTCAGGAAGTGGAAAGAGTACATTAATAAAAAAACTTTTTGAAGAATTTCCAGATACATTTGGTTATTCTATATCCCATACTACCAGAGCCCCTAGACCAGGGGAAGAAGATGGAAAACATTATTATTTTACAACTAAAGATAAAATGCAAAAGCAGATAGAACAAAATGAATTTCTTGAAACTGCTACATTCAGTGGAAACATGTATGGCACTAGGTAAAAATTTAATCCCATTAAAGAACAAAAATAAATATAACTATTATATTATAGATAAATTTTTTCAATTGTTTCAGCAAGTATGCAGTAGAAGAAGTACAACATACAGGAAAGGTTTGTGTATTAGACATTGATATGCAAGGTGTAAAACAAATAAAACAAAGTTCCTTCGATCCCCTATATGTATTTATTAAACCACCATCTCTTGAAGAATTAGAGAAGAGGTTAAGAGCTAGAAAAACAGAAACAGAAGATGCTTTACAACAAAGATTATCTATTGCTAGAGCAGAGATGGAATATGGTAAGTACTATTAACTAACTTATTACTTTCTTACAAGTTTAAGTACACCTTTTATATAGTTTTATATTTATTTCAGGAGAAAAGCCTGGTAATTTTGATCTAGTGATTGAAAATGACAATTTTTTTGAGGCATATGAGAATCTAAGAAAATTTGTTATGTCGAAAGTGAAACAAGATGAAGGGGGTATGATGAATAATATTTTTGTATTATACGTGTTAACTAGCAGTATTTATGTATGTTTCTAATATCTTACAGGGTGTTAAGTCTATACTTCATAAGGATATACACTTCTCCAAATTACAATTATTTTTATATCTCATCATGTAAATTAGAGTAATAGGTTACTATTACATGATGAAGTGCACTATAAACTCATGTCTAAAGTTTATATTACTAGATCAAAGAATAAACGTTAGTAAAGTCAGCAAGTTGACTTTAATATTAAAAGAGTAAATATATGCAGGATGCTTCAAGTTTGTTACATGCATAGTACTAATACAAAAATTCAAATTAATGTCATTTAGATTTAAAGAAATGTAAAGCAAAGATTATACTGAACAAAATTATAAATAAGGAAACAAGGATATGCAGAATGTTCATATACTTTGTTTTGATTCAATATTCAAAGAGAATAGAAAAAAAAGAATATTGTATGGAAAGTAACAGAAATTTATGAAGTTATTTTTGTTATTAAGTTATTCTTTGCAGATCTGTACATATTTTTACTTGTTTTATGTGAATAGTAAATGCGTAGTACAGTATTTACATAACAGTAAGTTATAATATTACATCAGTTCAGTGCAAAAACTTTTGTTATTCTAGTACTCTAGTATGTATAGAAACGTGTGAAATAATTTTAGATTAATGATATCTTGTCGAATGTATGCAAAGGATAGTCAATTTGTGTGAAGACAGAACTTTAGCATGGGCTAGATATCTAAAAGAAGAATTGGAAAATTAAATATAATGTTTTGGATGTAGCAAACTGAGACTATTCACCAGACGAAGTTGTGTTCCAATAGTGTAGATTACTTATAAAGTACTTGTGGTTTTGTCCTCGTAAAACATTGTATAATTATTATATCATCCAAGATTCATTCATAAATTCAAGCACATTTGAATGTATCATATTGCCATTTTACTAGAAAAAGGCATTGCGTAAACATTCCTTTAACCCCTTGCCTTACGATTTATCTTTCAACAAAAGCGACACCAAGGTCATTGGCTGAGCGTTCGAAACTATACAAATCGCAAACTTCCTATGATTTGTATATACACGTGCGCGGTACAATTAACTTTGCAAGATGTTTGATAAATAATTACGATTAGTTGATTATTAAACAAAAAAAAAGATTTATTGTTGCAAATTGGCCCGATAGCCTTACGACGCCTCTGAGGCGTCATTGTAAGCTAAAGGGTTAAGAGTATTTCTCATCAATTAGACATATTTCACACGTTCTATATATTTGCAAATATTCTCAAAAAATTATATTCGAAATTTAAAATAAATTCATATTACATGAAATTCAATGTTTTCAAAGTTGTTACTATCATTATCAATTTAATTGTTTCGAACATGACATTTGTATATTACTTCTATGTTCTATCATTATCTCGATCATTTCATTTATCGACTATCAGCATGTTGTTGCTTCCACGATCGCGGAAAAAGAATTACATATTTTCCTATATACGTCATGTTATTGCTTGTTAGTACGTATATGGTTACATAAATATGTCGATAAAGTGATATTTGAATGAACAAGGAGTAGCGAAATATGTACACATTGTTATAGAAAATTGTATCATTGTCGTATCATAAGCTATTGAATAAATATTTCAACTATACGATATTGAAAACCAACTATTGTACCTTTTATATCTTCTTTATAATTTCACTCGAAAGCAATGATCAATCTATTACATCTCCCTTTGAAGCATGTTCACTTTACCCCCTGTCAAAACCACAAACTTCAAGATTGATGACGATGAGAGTAATCGCGTTTCGGCCAGTCTCCATGATGATGTCGAGTTTTATGCCTAGGTACCTCGCTAACTTCAATGGACGTCACTTTCACATCCGTGTCTCCTTCCTCTTTCTTTATTTCATCTTGAATCAAATTATCTCCATAACTTCTAGGTATAAATTCACTTGTTTCCTTTGTTTCGGGTAAACTCGGAACTTTATTTTCCATGGTCACTTCCGGTTTCCTCGAGAAAATGTAATTAATCACCTGAGGTCGCGGTGCAAAAATATTTTCCGTTGGATAAGGATCTATAATCGACCTCGTATCCGATGGACTTGCATCTTTTAACGGTGGCATATTTATTTCGCTCGTTCTTACAGCTTGTACCACTCCCTGTTCCTGTGGCTGCTGATTGTCGTATCGTATTGACCTGAACGATCCTAAAGAATCTTTGTTTCCAAGATCACGCGCAGTCAATCTTCTAATTGAATCCCTTTGATCTCCATTATTTGGTTGAATACGACTGGACAAAGCTAAAGGTTCTTCTCGAACCTCTTCGTACAGATCTCTCCTTAAATCACGTTGTTTCAAATATTCCGGCAAATTCGGCTCAATTCCACGAATTTGTTGTTCGATCCTGTACCCTGGTTCAGGAACGATAATTCGACGACGATATACGGGCTCCTGATATTTGGCACGATCCAAATAATTTTCAAGAGTGTTCCAATTTTCAAAATCTCGAGAAATTGCTCTTCTGGCTAGTTTCGAAATTTCCTTTACATCTAATGGTTGGGTATTTGTGTCAAGCGAGAAACGATCGTCATTTGGGAGAAAGGCATCCGCTCTATTCTGATAGTTATCCAACTGAATATTGCTTTCTGGATACGTGACATGTTCAGAGGGTACTTGGTAGGTTTTTTCTAGCACCGCCCCCTGGTCAAAGTAACGTTTCTCTTGATAGTTGCTACGGGGTTCCTCGTTGGTGTCCGGATAATAAGCCTCGTAGAAAACCGGCCCTTTTTCGAGGTCGTAGCTCTCGTAACTTGGGGAGCAAAACATATCGGTCAATTCGTTAGAAAACGTTTCTTCTTTCATATTTAAATTAGATATTTTCGAACAATGTTTTAATCAACAATGTTCTAATCGAGTTTTAGAAGAAAAATAAATTTATTTTTTAATTATAAGCAATCTTTTTTATAAATCGAAGGTAGAAATATAAGTTCAACTACATACCGATGAATATCGGGATTCCATGCGAAAATCGGCGATACACCTGGAGAAAAGCAAAGAGCAATTACTTCGAGAAATTTCGGAACGATTAAAGCGATTTTCGAACATGGGAAAAATTGATCAAAATTGGTCAATTTAATTGCCGTTATCAGTTAGATAGGCTGACAAAATTAAAGGATGCAAAGAGTACTTTAGTTGCTTTGTAAAGATTCTTTTTAACAAAATTTTATTTTGTTAAAGAGATTTTGTAACGAAATCCGTGCGATGTCAAACATAAGATGGCATCATCGTTTACAAAGCAATTCAAGTTGGATTCCGTCGAGATCGCCTAGTATTTTTCATCTTTCTTTTGGGGTTAAATAATTCCGCGTATTCATCCCAACCCTTGCATTCTGTTCTAAATATCCTAATTCTGTTAGCTGCAACCCGAGCAACTTACGCATTCGTTCTTGTTTATGGCAAAGATGTAAAAGAAGAAAGGGTAAAAGGGAAAGAACGATGAAGGTACGTACCGATCGAAATCGTTATCATTATTGATGAAAGTAGACACTGTTTAAGAGCCATGATCCTATCGCGGGGCAACGACAAGCAACTGAGCTTCTACGACGGGACGTGTGCGTGTATTTTCAGAGATCCCTAAAATAAACCACCATTTCCTTCGGGCCTAGCTGACTAATTCTCGCGTACAGAGAAAGAGAGACGAGCTGGAAAGCTTGAAAGACTGCGAACTACTATTCGTATCTCTTGATAATGTTGAAATATTAACCCCTTGACTCAACTTTTTCGATGATTCCGCGCTTCTAAGGCCATTCGAGCTTCATCGACGACGAGAAGTGTCGTAACTCGTGTAATTTGTTGATTCTGGAACTTTAGTTTTTCTTCAGCGGAGTAGGATGTCGAGCAGAAATGTAAGACGATTTCTTTTTGTCATGGTTAATATTACACGCTTCGTGTCTCGAGCAACAGTGGCAGCATGGACCATAGGATCTCGGCAGCAAGTTGGATGGAATTTTCGACAAATGAAGCAGGATTTTATTTCATATATCGCAGTGTCCAGTTTTTTGTAATTCCTATGGAAAATAAGAAGAACGGCGAAATGTATAATGTGGAGTAAAAATATCGTTACAATTTTTTACCATTTTATCACTTTTATTTCGTTTTATTACTTTTCGTCATAAAACTCCATATTTTACCAGTTTTTTGTGATGTCCCAGCTATTATCAGAGAAACAGGGATGAAATTTAACTCCCGAGCGGAAAGTAGAGTACCTGCAACAAATAATGGTGCGACAGTGACACAGAAAATTGTTAGAATTTGTTGTTCGGCATAGTTACATGAGATTTGTTAAATTGGGCGTAACTTTTAACTTGTACAAAATTTGCTATACCTGGTAATGGGTAGTTTTATATTTTTCAGATCGTTCGTTCGGGTTTGTAACGGTACATTCAATAGCCGTTATGGTGGAAAAATTAGTTTCACTGGCGGAAAATTTCCAACAGATATATACCTGGCAATTTTCACGTGAAACACTGTTTTAATTAACCTTACACGAATTATTGAGAGATACTGCATTTCCATTATCTTATTGTTTCTCTTGGCCAATTATATATCAAGCTGAAAAACAATACAAAATGTACAATTTGTAGTATTAAATGAAATACGTCATCTTCTCTTAATTTTTTATCCTTTTATTTTCGCGACCAATAGAAAAATTTTTTAACAGTAGAATTGGTTTTTTGTTAATTCTAACTATTCTTTATCGTTAAAAAATATAATGACGGTTAATAATAAATCTATTATAACTCAGAGGAAATTGCTTTGTAAATCGTTTAATTAGAATATTACAAAAACGTTCCTTTTTTCTTCTCATTATTTTAAACGTCTCTTTTTATTTACAAGATGTTTCTAATGTAGTATCTATATTTCATAACGCAGTTTATGAAAGATCCGCATGATTCATAATGTTGATTTGCAAAGAAACGAATTACTTGATGGAACACAAGCTAGATCTTTGTGGTATGTGAACCATCGAAATAAAGAACACAAGTATATGTATTAGTTTATCTCTTAACAATTTATATAACCATAAGTTATTTTTCAGTTTACATAAGCAGTGCTACCTGTAACTATATCTTATCACACTGTAAAGTATATGGATTCCTGTTTTATCCACCAACGATTCGCTTATCAAGGATAAATATTGATTTTTCAGGAGGTCGCTGATGTTGCAATCGAACGCCATTATGTCAATAACGTTTGGCACGTGTATCATCTTTTCCTGTAACCTTTTTAACACTGGATTCAAATTAGCACGATCTTCGGAATCGATTAAGTGTATTGTACAATAAGAAAAGTTTCCTATTGATAATCTACAAACTTCTAATTTGGATAAAATATCGATGACATTGTAAAACATATCCACCACCAGACACTTGTACCGAATACCATTGAATATCCCTATTAATGTGAGGAAGCAGGAAAATACGTCTAATAGAAGACATCTTTCGGCAATCGTAGAAAGTAGAGCAACTGAGCTACCTGTACCGACATAAAGTACACGATGTACTTTGTTTGATCGTCAACCCTTTTAAAAGTGAAAGTAAGTATAATTCCCAAGGTATATCATATCCATCTTTACACGCGAAGCGTAACAAACTTGACAAGAACATTGATAAATTACATAAAGTAACTTCACAAGTCCTCGGAACTTTTAGTCGATATTTCCCTTTTTCACTTCTTCTAAGATTCTGATGATACGAAGATTTATCAAGGTAATCTATCAAAGTTATTTAGCAATATCATATTTAGAGTAGATGGCAGTCTTGAGGACAAGTTTTCTCGTGCCAAGGGATAACGTGATAAATTCATAGACAGAAGGATCTTATCGAAGAATACAAAGCAAAGGAGTAGAAATGTATTTAGAAATGTTTTATCATCGAATCGAAGGTCTCGAGGAAGTAGAATTGAGGACAAGATAACCGTCATCGCGGTGAAATTATTTGCACGTAATGCCATGTCAGATATACCAGGATGTACGACAGCATCGTGCATAGCTACACAGCAACTTCAGGTTGTAGAATATTCTCAGACCCTTTGGTATCTTGGTTGTTTTAGGGGCGATCACGTAAACCTGGTCGAAATCGTGGTAAACTTTATGCTGCACATGTCGTCTACGTATTTCTTGGCGAAGAACGCGACAAACGAGGCAACCATCCTGTGGTTCGCCACGTCATCTAAACGCCATGAAATGTGGGAGAAATTCCTCGCGGTGAATATAATCGATCGTTACGGAATTAATTAACCATGTATGAAGGTAATTTTTTTAACCTCCCATTAGTTTTGGATACTTTTATATTTTTATATTTTTAGATGAAGATCACTTGATGCCTCTGCTTTAGTTTCAAAAGGAATACTTTTATATTTTTATATTTTTAGATGAAGATCACTTGATGCCTCTGCTTTAGTTTCAAAAGGAAGAATTTTATATTCGAGGTATTTCTTTTCAAGAAATGTGTTATATAATTCTGTTATATCCCTCCAAATATTTACAGTTGTAAAAATATTTGCGAGTATTACCAATGGTCTAATTGAACGTACTATTCTCGTCACCGTTTCATTTCTCGTTCATCTTCGGTACAACTAAGTATATTCACCGTAAAATTCAGCTACTGTCTAAGCCTGCCAAGAGGATTTTGCTCGAGGCTTCGTATTCCCTGGTGAAAAGATAGGTCGATCCTGGATTTATTTTATCTCCAATTTTTATTACTTTATATTCCCGAATTTTCGCTCTTTTTTGGCCCTGATTGAAAATGCTAGTGTTGAATCGGTACCTGAATTTGACGGCGCGTCGATATGTCAGCGTCGACAGGCAACGTAGCATACGCCTTTTCGACCGCCCATCTACGTTGTGTGGATGTTCAATTGTCTCCATGCTGAAATCGACGTGATCGTTAAAATGTTAAACGATTGCGACAATACATACGCATCGTGCTGCATCTCTGATTCGAATGCTGAGGAATTAAAAATACACGCTATCCGTTTTTGTACAGTGTTGTTTTGTACTTCGTTTTCAAATCGAGTATCGAATTTTATATATTTTAAAATCTAGATTTCATTCGTTTCATTTCATTTTTTAATTTCAGAACTTATATATCATTTATATCTTGTATTCTGTATTTCACTTTTTTCCAGATTAATGTTTCTCGCATTGATATTGCAATGTTTATTAGAATACTTCAATTATACCGTGCGAACGGATTCCACGAATATAAGTTAAAAGCCTCGCGACTTGAAAGTGATTGTTTGAAAAGCACATTCCGCATACGATACTCCAGCCACAGCTTCCCCTATGTTCTATCGATCAGCGGTCTCCAGTTGCCTGACATCGTCAACCGATCGTTCCATACAGTTAATACAATAAAATACTCTCTACCGTTCCACTAAAGCGGTGTGTTAGAATTTAATAGTTTCTCCAAGGAACCACTGTCTTCTAGGGAGACAACGTACACCGCCCATACGTTGATGTGTTTCTCGCTTTTGCGTCAATATCTCCTTATGCTCTATTTATGGTGAAATAGATTCACTATGGGTATCAATCTTTTTGTCTCTCTCCTCTTACGTAAGTTACCGTCTTCCATCCTTGAGTGTTGCTTTTCCTCCACATTAGCCTGTCCCATATTTGACTTCATCATGTTTGTATCCTGATGAAAGTTCGACACGGTGTATATCTTTAGTGGAACAACCACGTTGCAGTATTCCGTAATCACGAAGAAGGATGTCGAAGGAATCACGCAAAGTTTTCATACTGTATACGAAAATTTTGTAAAATACGGAAGTTTTCGTTTTCTGTACAGTGCCCAGAGTCTTTGTCTGGTACTCAACCACTTTATGAAATGGTTCTGTACCTGACAGTCGGATATTAGTATTTGCAGCAAAGGAAACACCCGACATTATTATTCTTTCGATTGTTAAAAACGCGAATCATAGCTTTATACAAAATCCTGTGTAAAATTACACATAGAATCTCATAGAAAATCTCAACATACATAGAATCTCAACAAAAATATTATTTCATTGTAATTGTTCTACACATCGCTATCGTTACAATTCAAATTTGTCACTTGAATTACATCACTGTCACTTTGTAGAATCTTTCAAACGCTATCTTTTCAATTCGATTATTCTTGAAATAATCGCTACGTCGATTAACTTTCGAAATTAAAAAAGAAATCGGAATTTTTGAGACACTAATGTTCCTTGTATTCTTTCAGATCCAAATGATCAAGAGAAAGTCGTCGAGGATTTTCAAAGAAATTCGCGTTTCCAGTTTCTTCCAGCAACAGCTTGTCAACGTCCACTTCAACGATGTCGCACGTCAATCTCCAAACATCTCCGAGCGTTTCCACGTCGAATGTAAGTAACTAAAAGCTCGATGAAAAAGCGTCAACGTCACGGAAATAGGCAATCACGCTTTGTTTACCCGGATCCTTATTTATCCGGCGTCTTTGGAGACAATTCAGCCTCGTCGTGTTCGATCGAAACTTTCTGGCTGATTACCCTCTTCTCTGGCTTGTCGACGCTTCATCCTCGGCCGTCCTTTGTCGAGGGTTTCAACCGATTATCTCATGATCAGGGCTCACGATTTGAATCACGTCGAGGGAAGGGGAGAGAGGAGTAGCGGTAGGAAAACACAGCGAGCGGTGAAATTCGCGCCCTTATCTCGAGGGCTATCGGTAAGCTTAGTGGTCGGTGAAAATTTGATGAAACCATTTAACGATGACATGGTCAACGATGGTCCGGGTTAGACCAGAACACGGCCGGCCGTTGGTGGCTGGTCGGCTATATCCTTCGTTTGGAAAATTGCAAACGTGTTTCGAGGGTGGCCACGACCACAGGATTTTCTGCGAAGGGGATCAGGTGGTTAATACATCAACGCTAAAACTATCCGGCCAATCAACGTGACTGGTTTCAGATCGTTTATTTTCCCAGTTATTGAAAATAAGCCGTTTTCGATGAAATCGATGTTGACATTTACCGAGACAGAAATGTAATTATATATATCGATTGATTTTCGTTATACCGCTATAATTACACGAATACTATACTTAAGTACATATTATAGTTGGTAATTGTATATTGTACGCATCGGAGAATGAAATACGAAGATCAGATTTCTTGTAAAGGCATAATTAGCATCGGGAAGTTTAAAATTTTATTATAGTTCCGACTCAGGAATTTCCTGGAAAGGGATCACGCGGTTAATTTAGTAAAGGGATTACGCAGGTAAACTGATCAATCAGTTAGGGTAACTGGTTTCAGATTTTTTGTTTCCCTAGTGTTACCGAGTATGTGTAACAGTTTTGATACAGCGTTGACTTTTATTGAAATAGAAGTATTCAAAGTAATTAAATGTATGGCGAAAGAAATTTCGCGGTATTAAATAATTGCAAATAGAATTTCCTTTTTACCGTAATTTATTATTAGCATGATTTATAATTAGTCGATTAATTTCCAGTTTTTCTTATATTCCACTATCCACTCGATCCAATATTTTAGATACCTGTGTAACCACGTTGACACGATATTTAATTGCAAAGCGCGCCAAGCCATTCGACAATTTCCGCCATAGTAAATTCCATTGAAACATGATCGAAAAACGTGTTAGACGTGCAGCGATTCATTAGACTTAATTGCACCCTCACAGTTCACCGTGACCTTTAATTAAAGTCTACATTTTTATAAAGGTTCGGTCCTCGATGGAACGTTAATTAATTTTTACTAATAGAGACCGCGAATAAGAACGAGCTTTTCTTCTCGTCTAACTACAACTATCTAGGAAGGGTAACGTAGAAAATAATAAGGAAATAAAACGGCAGGAAATGGCCTGTAACAACTGGGAAAATGTACAGTCGAGCAGGCTCGTGATTACGCAAATTTGTAAGTCAACAATAACGTGCTACGAGGAATTAGGGGACGAAGAAGAAATACGTAGAACGAATCGTTCGTAGGCGATTGCCTGGAAACATTTGAAGCAATGCTCAGCTTAATGACCTGTCAAGTATTTGACATGGGAGAGACACGATTGTGATGGAGACGTTCACTCGATTTGTTTGGTGTAAACACAGCAAGGAAGATATAGATGGCGGAAATTCGCATAAAACGCGCTTCTTCGTTGTTCTTGGCTGAAATTTCAGCAACGAGCCAGGCAGTTCGTTTGGCAGATGTTTCGGTTCCGAATATTAAAGAAGTCTGCAGGAAGAACGTTACGAATTTTTTAAAAAACTCTTCTCGATTCAAGATGGTCTAAGTGTTTTGTTGGATCTCCGAGGAAGTTCCGCAAGTTTCTCTCATCGGGTAAAATTTTTGTTACTTTGGGTAAATTTTCTTGCGCTACTTTTTTTCCGTCGTCGGTTCCTTAGGGTATAGCTGCTTCTTCTCTCATTTTTTTTCTGTCATTTCTTCCATCTGACGGCAAGATGAATGCGCTGTTCATGCGCGTTCGATGCTTAATAAGCGAACACAGAGGCAGGATATCTGCAATTGTGCGTGTGTGTGTCCAAGTCTGTGTTATCGAGCGGCTTTTTTGTCCACGATTTTTTCCTTTTGTATCTACGATGTCGATTACATATCCTCGTGTTTCTCTCCACTTTCAGCGAAATTAACAGTGTTCATAAATCGAGAGGGTGGAGAAAACTGGGAATTATCGTACAGTTTTTAATCGCAATATCGAACTCTCGTTAATATCACAACCATGTTATCTCTATCGCTCCAGCTACTCGTTGTCTTTAAACTGAATTTATCTTAACCGTTGAGAGTAATTTTCTCGACAATTTTCCAAGAAGTCCAAGGAAATAATACTTCTCTCCATTACTGTATTATGTTTTTCCCCTATTTTCTTCTACGAACCGTACTTTCTTCTAGTTTTCCCCGTCAATTTCCGTCCAAAAGCTATATTCCTCCCAAGTCTACGGTTCTCGTACAAGGATTCGCGTGCTCGGGAAAATCGAAGCTAGATCACATCTCGTTCCTTCATTTATCGTGCCGCCGACTTCGCGGAAAAATAGGAAACAACGGTAATTTGGTCTGCCAGACTGGTCGCATTATCGATTTACTTTCGCGTGGAACAGGGATGATTTACGACAAGTTTGCTGGTTAGAGAATTCCCTTCCGATGTGTATCGACCGGAACAATTAGTAGAATGTTTGCAGACCAGTCTGCAAACCACGTGCTCGCAATTGTGCCATATTTTCGATTCTAATCTTACTAGCCTCTCCTTGTCGCAGGTTTCCAGCGAGCTAGTGCGTGAATACTCGCGTGTCCTGTCAGGAACTCGTAACAGCTTCGTTCTTCAAAATGCTGTGAGTCGATAGCATCATCGCGTATCGACGGTTACCGATGAAAGTGATTCCCTCTGTCTGTCATTATCAATCATTCCGATCTACGAATCTATCGATGACGAATGGCAGCTTCTCCAACAGCTGGAAGGCTTTCGAGATGGAACTTGAAGCAAATTCGAGGTGGACTTGAAACGGATCTCGAGATGAATACCAAAGAACTACGCAGGAGAGTCAAATAGCTGACCAGATCGAAAAAGAACAGACAAGTCTTCATCTTTAAAGAAGCTAGGAATACTATGCTCTGTCGGATAAAACAGCAAGACCGCGGTTGCAGTTGCACGAGAAAATAATCACGTCGGAACAACAGGTTTCACGAACGGATGAAGAGAAATGTTGCGCACCAAGTATCTGATCTCGGTCTGCGTTCTCCTCTCAATAAAATTCTCCACGTCGGCGAAACTCTACTCGTCCACCGAGGCCAGGTCTCTGTCTAAGCAAGAAACTGATAACTTGCGGCTGGTGTTGAATTTCATCCGCCAATCTCCCGAGTTTCATCCACTCACCTTCTCCGTCATACTGCCAGAGTTTCAATCAAGCTTCATCGACCTTTTTCTCAGCTACGTTACAGAGAATTCCATCGAGGTTTACAAAGTGAGAGCGAGAGACCTGTCTCTAAAGGCCACTTGGATGGACCGGCTGCGACTTACTTGGATCTTCGTTGTTCACGATTTATTCAGCTTGAACGTCTTCATCTATTGGCAGTGGAACCTGTGGAAGGTCCGCAATCAGTACCTGATCGTCTTCACCGGAAAAGGAGCAGCAGTATTATGGAGAGAGATCTTCGCGAACCTGTGGACCAAGTACAACGTGTACAGAGCCATCGTCGTGTCTGTCGACGACGATTTTCGCTGTCTGATAAGCTACATGCCTTTCGAGAAATTTAAGAGTAGCTACGGCACCGTGCGCAAACTGTGCATGGAGGAAATCGAAACTTTCAACGAGGATAATTCTCTTCAGACTGGGGAATTAGAAGAGGAGCGTTCAAAGCACCTGGAAAAAACACTCCAGCCGGAAAAAGGTTCGAGATTGTTCGAGAACTTTCAGAATTTGAATCACTATCCCTTGGACGTGATCGTGTTCGAGTCTCTGCTGATGAACGTTTCGTACGACGATCAAGACAGGCTAAGATTGGACAAGCCTGATGCCAAGGTAATGTTCGCTTTGGAGAAGGCGTTGAAGGCAGAGTTTCGCGTGAAAGCTATGAGGAAGATCGACTTCATGGAAGATCCATTCGCCTCGTCTATGAAGAACATCGAGAGCGGAAGAGCGGACATAGTCATCACCGGTTTCTTCGTCAAGGTTTACAACAGGTTCCAGAAGTTCCAGTTCACCTGTGCCATGTACGAGGACAAGCTATGCTTCGTGTCGCCGGACTCGGGTCTGGTACCCAAGGCTTACATGCCTTTCTTACCCTTTCAGAAAAGCCTATGGGGCGTCCTGATAGCGTACAATATCCTAATCACGTTGCTATGGTGTCTCGTGAAGTACGCCAGCGAATCCTTTCGTCGTCCGCGCTCGATCGACTCTCGATTAAAGATCGATTCTCGATTAAAGATGGAGCCTTCGAGCAGAGAACCGCAGACCAAGGATCTCCACGGTAACAGAACTAGAAACTATCTTCCAATTGCGAAACCGCGCTGTTCCGAACAATGGATCGACGAGGAACCACCGGAAATGCCTCGCTACCTCGGCAAATTCTTCACCTTCGTCGAGTACCTTTGCTACCCTTTTCAGAGCAGCGAAACTCCGGCTCAGAGGTCTCTGCTTTTCGGAACCCTGTTCTTCGCTCTGATAGTTAATGGTCTGTATCAAAGCTTCCTGGTGTCCAGCCTCAGTAAACCCATTCATTATCCCCAGCTGCACACCCTGGAGGACGTGCTGCAGTCCGGGAAGATCGTGATCACCAAGTACGCTAATCTCAAGAACGTCTTCTTGGACGAGTCTCAGCTGGACATGAAACTGATCCAGAGGATCCACGTGATCACCACTAAACGGTCTACGAAGGACATCGTGGCTTACGAAGACAGGATCGCGATTACAAGGTACTACACGATGGAGCTCGAGGACTATGACTATTACGACAGAGAAGGGAATCCTTTGTTATATCTTGTTGACGAGTGTCCAATGAACTACAGGGTGTCCTACGTGTCCAGACTGCATTCTCCTTATGCGGAAAGAATGGACTTCGTTTTATTGAGACTGAGGGAAGCGGGATTGTTAAACTTCTGGTTCGAGAATATGTTATACCTGAACAGGGTTAATAAAATGAAAAAGAAGTTGGACAGTGAAGACCGCAGAAATACCAAGTTGTCTCTAGATAACTATATCTTGACGTTTTTATTTCTGTTCGTTGGACTGTTTGGAGCTGTTTTAATGTTCTTCGCCGAGGTGTACATAGCGAAACGAAATTTGAAAAAGCGTTGAAACGAAAGTGCAAGAAATCTTCTCTTTTAACGAGAAATAAAGTTATTTCATTTTGTTCGGCTATACGACTACGGTAAAATTCTCGAGAATTTTCCTATGCTGATTTAATTCCCCGGGTTTCCGATTTCGCGGTCTCCCGAATTTATTTGATTGAAAAAACGATTTTTTTTCTCCGGGCAAACAATTCGCGGCACCGGTTTTTATTCCTTTCCACGTTTTGCCCTGGTTATCCCGTTAGTTTTGGTTTTTAGTCAGGATATCGGCGGATTTGAGAACGGAACAGCTGTTTATCGGTCGAATCGACGACGATTCGTTATTTTCACTTGAACCAATCCTCTTTCTTGTCACTGAAACACGCGCGACCTTATTTATTATTAAACTCACCTCGTTCGTTCGATTTTGCCGTAAAAACGCCTCTGTTTGTCCTATTTCGAAGGAAAATAAAAAAAATGGAATTTTTAACCGAATGTTTAGAAACAATCAGACGAAATTGATCATTCACAATTCGAATACTATGAAATATGCGACATTTTTCACCTCTTTTTAACCTTTTAAAATTAAATTAACCTTTAAAAGTATGGGAATATATAATCACTCTATGAAATAATAATAAGAAACGAGTAAACAATTTAGAGAAAATAATCGTAACTCGCTGTAATTAGCGCGATGCAATTGTCGCATCAGCGATCGTCGAAATGTTATTAACAATATCGTTAATGATGACTTTATAATTCGTTTACACTTTGCTGATTTTCAATTGGACGGCTTGGATCAGCAGGATCATTAATTATTAACGTGTCATCGTGACGCTTGATCGATAATGAAGCCGTTATTCTATGCAGATCGGACACATTATTAAACGAGAGATAATTAAAAGTGCATGTGCACACATCGAGGATACATCTCGAGCGAGTTCGATACCGTGAAATTTCTCGGAATAATTATAAATTCGTTTCAAATTTTCGGGATCAACCGAGCGATGGTCCCGCCTCGGAGGCTTTAACATATTCGTTGCACGCGCTTCATTCCTTCGAGGTAGATGTTCCGCTAAATCCGATTAAGTTGTACCTGTCCGTGTTACGAAAGTGTTCTTCTGTCACTCTTCCTCTCCTTGTCCTTAGAACCGGTCGGGTTTGAATCTTTCCGAATAAATCAGCGTAATTCGATCACGAAGAGGGAACACCCTCTTCTCTCTCCTGGGAACATTTTTACCATCAAATTCTCTGGACAATTACGCCCTTTTGCGCCTTTTTTTCTCGCATATAATCGCGGTACTTTAGAGCGTCGTAAATAAATGCGCGAAAATCGCTGACCGACTGTGATTACAAATGCCGCTGCGAAAAATACGCAAATCTCGTCCTGTGCGTCGTGTATTTTTCGCGTTGTTCTCTTTGGAACGCAATTCGCGTTTCTTCTCTCTTTCCAACTCGTCGGCTTGTGTAATTCGTGTAAAAATACACCTATGAACCGTTGGAACTGTGCATAGTTGGAAAGCACTCCGGTGTGAAATTCTTTCCGCCTTTTTTTGACAACCGGCGTTGAAACGTGTACAGGTGCAAACAGATTTTTAACGCGTGAAGTTTCGGATGAAATGTTAATATTTATATTTATATTCGGGAATGAAGCTTTCTCTCTCTCTTTCGAAGAGTTTTCTGAAAGCTTTGACGCGCTTCTGATACTTGATCGCGGTTAATGATCATGGTTCTAATGCTTCGAGTCATGTACTCTGCGTTTTCATCAGAGAATATCTTACATTTGACCGGCGTAAATTTATCGGCCTTGTAATATTTGACCGATAACACCGGTAAACGAATAAATTAATATTATGCAATCACTGGTGATTTTAGCGGACGATAATTTCATTTACACGGCAGCCACTAATTGGTGGAACTGGTACAAGGCTGCACTTTAAACGCTTTTCAATCGAATATTTAACCAGAAGCGTTAATTATGCCAGGATTGTAAAACGAGGAACCTCAGTGGTGGGTATTTTTGTGTGACACGTTTCAATCGAATAACGAAACAGTCGGGTTTGCTTCGGAGAAATGGAAATTAACCCTGTGAACGGCGTGAAACGAATGATCATTTCGTTTATTTCGATCAAACGAATTCATCGCGACGTTTCCGTGAATTTTAGGCGTAATCCTTTCATTCATCCGGCATCGCGGAATTTATCGAGTGACCGCATTCCATCGGATACACGGCAGCTGTTCAAATTAGTATTCACGTAGAAACCTAGGTATTATGTCAATGATGGTCTCCTGCTGGGACGGAAATTACGGCCGCCTTCACTTACAATGCACCGACCACTCTATAATCTTGCCGCGTGTTAATTGCTTCAACGACAATTAACTAACTGTTTACAACAAGGTGTCGATCGATAAATATTTTCCTCTCTGCCTTTTCAGAATTTTCACCGTTTGTGAAAAATAGAAAAAATTTAATTTCGCTGATTGGTCGAAAATTGCGTAATTAGTATACTAGAGCTACTAAGTACTTCTTTATATTGCAAACGTCGCTATATCTAATCTTCGACAGCTTGTTTGTTTGTTCTAACATTAACCTTATACAGAGAGTCAAAATTTCAAACTTTCTACATTCTTCACCTTTTTATTCAAGAGATCAACCGAGATTTTATTCGAATCTACGTAGAATTCACAATTTTATAAAGAACCAAACGTCTACTTGCATAGTTTCAATTGAAAAATCTAAATTTCCTATCGATCTATTCGCGATTTTTAGTTCTCTATCTTTTCCATCGAAACTGAAAAATCCAAATTTTCCTTTCATCGAACACGATTCCTGGGAAACTTCTTTAGAACGCGGAGAAAAGGTCGTACGCGAGGATCAATTGATATGTAACACGCGGGGAGCAAGATCTGACACCTGATAAAGTTAGGTGTATCTCTATCGACGTTGAAAATATTCCCCAGGCAAGCAGTTTGATATTCGGGTCGTGTCTTCCGCGTTACTCTTATATACACCCGAGAAATTTCATTCCCGAAATTGCACGAGGGTTAAACGGATCGCGGGTTGAAATAATTGATGATATTCGGAACACTTTCGGCTATCGAGAGATACACGCAAAATTGTTCAAGGTATACAGAGAGAATATTAAGAAGGATGGATCCGCGATTTCGTTGAATAACCAAAGTCTCTTTCAACGAGCTCGAGCATCAAAAGTGTAATCCGCGCGGCTCGTTGATTTGCATACCAAGGTCTTACGAAGTTACTCTTGGAATGATTAACGTAGATGAGTGTCTCAAGCCCGCAAAGGGATTATTTTTCCATGAATCCCTTCGTGTAATTACATCAAACTCAATTATCGTTATCTTCCACTCAAGCCTATCTTAACTCTGTCATTGCCTCCCTTCGTGAAATTGACTTTGAAAATTCATCGGCTTAGCTTCGGGATTGAATAATTTTTAACCTCGAACAGATATAATTCGCTAATAAATGTTAAAGAACACCCTCAAAGGACTTATTGTTGCGTGAATCCCTTTGTGTAATTACTTGAGGCGTGATTCGCTTTATCTCGGACTCAACTTTATTATTAAACCTGTAATTTTCTTCTTCTTCCTTGCAAATTACTTTCAAGATTAATTAGTGTGACTTCGAGGTGGAATGATACTTCGGGTATAATTTATTGGCAAAGTTTACAGGGAGAAAGTGGCTTAAAAGAGAATATTAAGCAGACATTACTACAAAAATGCCGTCAGCAGGTTTAACACATCGAGGGGTTTATCGAATTAGATATGGAACGAGCCGGTTCGTTTTATTTAAAAAAAGAAAAAGGAGTTATCTTCTCCGGGATGGGCAAATAACTTTCAATACGTCGGTATCATGGAAATTGAAGTAGAATAGGAATGCTAGCGCCAGACAGTCGGTTCAATGCTCGATGTAATCCCAGTTAGGTCCTCTCTTCCCATAAGGAGAGAATACGAGGGAATTTTCTGCGTCTGATAAATTCCACGATAGACTCCTTTTCATAGAAATTTCAACGATCGGCTGAACCCAAAAGAAGAAGAATCGATTATGCCTTGAAAGGTTTCGAAGTAATTTGAGGTATAATCCTTAATACTCTTCGATATAAGTACTTAAACGAAATATAATTACGCGGAAAAAAAAGAAATTATAATATAAATATAATTACATAAATAATTCGTCTGAATAAATGAAACGTATCGTTAACATCAGAACTACCGAGCTGAAATGTGTTCTTAAATATGACATAAAATATTTATTATTACATATTAAAGCAGGAAAAAAATCAAAGTTAATTCTATGAAAAATTCAAAACGTCAGAAATAGAAGTAAAAAAATTTAAGTCAATTATTTTTACAAATTCGGTAGTTCTAGCGTTAAACCAGGTATACACGTGTATTTCTGTATATTTCATTACCATAAAAATTTCTGTATAACGGATACAACATTCGACCAATTTTTTCTTATGATATCATCAAGAAAAGGTTCGAAAAAGAGCCTAAATACAACCAAACGCAATTACGTCTCGAACAAGAAACGAATCGAGTCTTCTTTCGGGACTTTTTGCGTGCTATTCGTCCCATTTGTTTCATCCTGGTCATCGAGCAAAACAGTGATACGAGACCAGAGAAAAACAGAGCAATTTCCACGGTGGTTACCATCGCCTCGATTCTACATGTTCAACCATTTGGACCCGGCCAAGTTACCCAACGTTCTTTCGCCGGTATTCGTGGACAAATACGAGCACGCTGGTCGTCAGACCTACGTACAATATCCCGAAGGGGATAAACAAATGGCGGATCGTGATTTTCCGTTGCATCGTGGACTCGTGATGGGCCAGTGTCGCGCGTTCCTGCGACTGGTACGTGTTCTGGAACCATTTCTTGTAGAAACCGCCGTTGTTCAACCTGTCAAGGATGCTGTTTATACGGCCACCGAACGGGGATCCTGGAACAGCGTTTGCCTTCGCAGTTAGAAGCTCTGAGATAACAGACTGTGCTTGGTTTTCCATTTTCAAGCGTACGGTTTGATCTATGAAGCGAGTTGGAGAAGCTAGCGATACCAGAGGTGTATTACGGCGAAGGGAGCACAGATGAAGGAATAGCAATACAGAATACGAATTGGGTGATTAGACATTGGGTGATTAACGAGTTAACCCTTTGGCTACGAAACGTGTAGCTCTCCGAATGTTTCCGTCGATCAACATCTCGTAATTAAAGTAGCTACTTCAATTCTACGAATGTTTCAAAGACTAATTTAACACGCGTGATAAGAGTCGCGATAAAGGTTCGATGAAGGGAGTAAAGATGAAGGAATAATTATACAAAATACGAATTGGGTGATTAGACACTGGGTGATTAACGAGTTAACCCTTTGGTTATGATACATGTTGGTCTCTAAATGTTTCCGTCGATCAACATCTCGTAACGAAAGTAGCTACTTCAATTCTACGAATGTTCCAAAGACTGATTTAACACGCGTGATAAGAGTCGCGATAAAGATTCAATGAAGGGAACAAAGATGAAGGAATAACCGAATTGGGTGATTAGGCACTGGGTTATTAACGAGTTAACCCTTTGGCAATGACACATGGTGGTCTCCAAATGTTTCCATCGATCAACATCTCGTAACGAAAGTAGCTACTTAAATTCTACAAATGTTCCAAATACTAAAACTTAAGACTTAACACGCGTGATAGGGAAGAGGAAGAAGAATGATCGATAATTTCGAACAACTTGCTATGCAAACCTTTGGTTATTACGTTAGCTATGATATACTCCTTCGGGCACTCCCTGACTACATGCAGTCTTTCCCTTTGATACTCGTTATACCTCAACGGCAACGTGGTGAATCGATGAAGATACCCGGCATCCTTCGCTAAAAATAATCTCCTGTTGATTTCCGAACTGTTGGCGAATTGCAGTCTCATCCGAAGCCGTTTGATCAACGGACTCGTACTGTCGGACAACGCGTCGTCTATGACGTCCCTTGCGTCCGTTAAGATCGCGAGACCTGCGAACTCGAAAAGCACCCTGTACATCCGACTACGAAAGTCACGTAAATAAAGTCACGATAAATGATCCGAGACGGGAAAAATTACCGCTTTCTTCCAACTGCTCCAAAGTGTCAATGTCCTCGTAGTACATCCTCTTGCTGAAGCTGGACGCAAGCTGAGACGTGATTACCCCATTGAGGATCAGACTGAGTAGCAAGCTGCACATCATCAACAACCTCTCCGGGAACCAGGGTTGACTCAGCTGAAAGGGTTGCATCAGTTGGAATACAACCTTCGACAAGTATTTCCCTAGTGACGCGAGATGGGTGAAAAAGACGTGGTCGATTCTCTTCGTACGGCCCATCTCCGTTTTCGTCGAGCCAATTTCTCCCGTGTCTTCGAGCTGGTATACTCTGTCAGCAAAATGAAAACGAACCAACTCGGATAAATCGTTCTCGTATATATCGTTCTGTAATACTCTTTGATATTGTTTCGCGATCTTTGATACGTTTTCGCATGCTTGCATATTCTCCTTTAACCGATGACGTTAAGTAACGAGTTTCGTGGAAACCCGTAAGCAAACAGATTATGTTTAATTAGCCGGACTAACGTGCATGATTAATTCGCTCCTCCATTTGCCTGAACACGTTGAAGGGTTGTGTATTCATCAACCCCCTTTCACAGCTTTCTATCGGTTCCCGCTTGGCCATAGGGAATTATATTAAACTTGAGTGCAGTAGCTGGACAGTTTCAATGAACTCGCTTTGCTGATGCTATCTATGCTAAATTCAGAGATGCTATGTTTAACATGTAATGTATTAATGGCCAATATATTATACTCGCTCAAAGCTTTCGCTATTTTTTTTGTATTTTTCATCGTTCTATATCAATGGCAGAGACTGCACGATATCGACCGGATAGACTTTAAAGGATATTTTTAACTCTGACTATCCGGAAACGCGATTCTGGAAAATGATCCTCTTTTCAAAGGACCTGCGAATTTCGGGTATTTATTAGGACATAATATAAGTTACACAAACTGGAAATCAAGTGCAAATGCGCAATTTTCGCGACCACTTTATACGTTCTTTCAATGATAAGAGCTCGATCCAATTTCATCCGTATTAATTCCATCATATATCTCTTCCCCACGTACTTCGTATAAACTCATATTTTATTCAAACAATGGCTCGTCGATACGCAGGCAAAATATTGTTCAACCCCAAAGCGGGTTTTCCCGAAATCTTGCGAGAATCGAATCCTACAGAGAATGGTTTATGCGAAAAAATATATTGCTTTTAATAACTTCCAATCTGACGTAAATCTGTAAATCTAATTGTAAATCTCTGAAATTCTTTGTAAGTTCGTTTCGAATCGCATCGAGTTAATATCGACGTTAAATCGAATCCGAACGTGCTATTTTTCTATTTTTCGTCCTATTTGCTATTTTGGAAATCGGAATGTTTCGGAAACTCGGAGTTTTGAACTCGATCGATTATACCTACTTGTTCAAGTTGCTATTTTGTCTCTCCTCGATTATTTCCGGTACGATCTTCCTCGCGACGTCATTTCGATCTTCAACTCGATACGTATCAACCGCGTACTCGCAGCAGAAAAACGCTCTTCCGCTTTTCCGAACAGCTTCCACGATCCGACGGTTCCGCTTGCTCTTCAGAATCGTGTAAATCATCGAGATGACGAAGTGGGAGGTTAACACCACCAGCCAAGCTTCACCCGTGAAGATCTTCACGATCACCAGGCAATCGGGTATCGGCGCCGCTTTGGGAACGAGGACGCACAATTTATCGTTGGTAATCGACGTGGTGAAATCTATTTGCCTGGTGAAATAGTCTTTGATGAAGAATTGATTGAACGACACGTCGGCGAATTCGTAGACCAAGTGACCGATGGATCCGTAGAACACTCCGTTATCTTCCCATCCGTATTTATCTTTCGACCTGACGAACACGGGCGTCACGTTCATCGCTCGGCAAACCTCTTCGAGATATTTATAATCTAACCCGGAAAATTGTCCTCCTTCGAGGGACATAGTGGTCGACTCGAAGATGGATATCTTCAACGGACAAAGTTCGAAGTCTCTTCTGTCCTTGTCGAAGAAGTCGGACACGTCCGTGGAGTTCGGTTGGTTGACCATCAAAAAATCTTCGTTCGCCTTGGCGCAGTACCAGTCGCAGTTGACGCGATACTTCGAGTGACGACCGGCATAATCGAAAGGGTCGTAACGAATTACCTTATCGCGAACGAACAGCAGGATTCTGTAAACCCTTCTGAATCTCCAGAGCCTCTCGAACGCCCACTTGCAGAATCTTTCGTACTCGAGCAGGTCGGTGAAGCCTGGCCTTATCTCTCGGAGGATGTACAAGTTCTCCGGATGCCAGAACGAGACCAAATGCGGCGAACTCAGGATGTCTCTGAGATGGTCCACGTTCGTGAACAACAGCAACACGCAACTCTCGGTTTCTATCGTTCGATAATCGCGTTTCATGTTCTTGTACCACAAGGCAATCAGGTGTTTCAAGCTGACCAATCTGACGGAGACGTTGAAATCGGCAAGAGTGCTTCGAGGAAGATCGAAAGCTTGCTTCTGGTACTCGTCGTAGTCGTCCAACACCACGGTCAGCACCTTGGTACGACTAGACCTGGCCCATTTCTCTAGAAACGGGTACAGGCCGGAATAGCTGTCGCCGACACTCGACTCGAATATTTCACCAGAGGCGCGGAACAGGACGGTCCAAGAGAGTAGTACAGAGAGGAATATCCCGGCCATCCCTCTGACACAGGTTTAAACGCGTTTTCCACGTTACGATCTGCGAACAGAATCGAATTTTACGGTGGCAACACGTCTGGCAAGCTTCAATCTCGAAAGCTTCCGCTATAACTATAGTTCTCCTCTATAGGATCACTCAGTTTTGGCGTTTCCATACTCTTCGTCGTGTTCTCGGATTTAATTTTCGGATAACAAGTTCCTTATTTCGATAAATATCGCATCATCGAGCTAGACAGAAAATGGAGAAACTAGAGTAGAGAAGAAAGAGCGAGTTACAGGGGTATGTCTAAGATTGATCAACTATTCGACGTGTCTAAATGTTAATCGAATATTTAAACCTTTGCACTCCGCTGTCCCCTCTCAGGGGACATTGGAGTTTATTAGTGATTAGGAATAGTAATAAAAAAATCAAATAATAACTTATTCCAGCACAACTTTTTGAGAAATCTATGTTTCCGTGATGTTTTCTCTGGAATAGACAGAAGAAATGAAGTCAAGACATAGTAAAATTACTAAGATATATAAAAAGAACGCGACCATCCACATCTTCGGCGAACATTGTTCGGAGTGCAAAGGGTTAAATAATCCCAAGTGATCCAACATCTGTTTCTCTAGTCGCGAATTTTTTTACAAAGAAGTTAAACCAACGTGTACGTAATAATTTTACCATTTCGTTATAGAATATAATCCGAAATAGCCGCGAGTTTTTCTAGACAAACATCGATAGTATTATTTTGTTATTAAACATGAAACCAACGTAACCCGATATTCCACGAATATCTGTCTAACTGCGTTCCGAACGGTTGTTAAACCGAGTTGCCTGTTAAACCGAGGAGTTTTTCTGCACGAAGGTTGAATCAGCCTGTACGCTCGATTGATTCCCAAGGTAACAAGGGATCGACAGGGTCGCGTGAAAAAAATCCGTTGACCCGTTGAGGCATTGGATCGACGACCTCGGTGTAATAGGTCCAACGGCGCGAAATTCAGCGAACGCCGGTTCAACCGGGAGCCAGTTAATTCTCCCGACCCAATAAACTTCTACGAGGCTGCGGATCGCAAATCAGCTTGGCGTCGAGTTCGTAACTTTATCAGACACCGGTAAGCATCTCCTCTCTCGAAATCGCCCCACGAGTCTGCACATGAACGGAGATTTCGCCTCGGTTTCGACTTTCAAATTTCTCTCTCTCCGTTCCTCCGAAATCTCGCGGTTCCATCGGTCGTGAAACGAAAAAGATTGAAAGGATTCATTTGATCGGACGATGCGAGTGCGATTAGATTCGTTCGATTTTTACGCGTTTAATTATCCGCGATATTTATAATTGTTTCGAATTACGCGTTCAATTATCCGACGTTTATAATTGTTTCGAATTACGCGTTCAATTATCCGACGTTTATAATTGTTTCGAATTACGCGTTCAATTATCCGACGTTTCGAATTCGAAGGACAACAACCCAGCGAGGACTAGAATAGAACTTCTTGCTGTTATCTCGTCGACAACGGAAATAGTCGCGCCGTTAGTGGGCCGGATAATTGCCACTGTTCTTCCCTCGGGAAGACTGGCTATTTTTTCTCCGCTGTCTCCCGACGAACAGCCAATTTGTCGGGAATTAACGAGCTGAAATGGGAATTAAAAGGGACTTTCGCTGATTCGAGATCGTGGGTCGCATTTCTGAAAGGCTGCGAACAACGACTCGATCGTTTAACAGACCTCTTTTTCTTTTGGTAACGCCGATAACGTTTCTACTTTATTATCTGACTTAGTGCCTTCTTAATTTCCGTTGTAATTACCTCGGTAACCGGAAGCGAGGGGTAAAAGCTTGTTAATCGGCGCCGATAAGAGAGACGACGGATAAGAGATTCGAATTTTCCAGGTTATTCGATGTTACTTCGGAGGTCTTACGGGAGATATTAGTTGATAGTTGAGAACTTACGGGAACGCGGATTGACGGGAAATCCGTCGAGAACCGGGAGAGATGCCGTCACAAATGCTATTACATCACCTTGGGACGGAGAACTTATTTCCGAGGTGATCCACGGCAACCTATTTTCCTGTTTTACGGATTTATCTCCTGTTTGCGTTACCAACCTTGGCTCTGGCATCGTATCTAAGATCGTGCTGTTAAGACGACGCCTCGTTGATCGTTTCTATTCCAGGCTTAACATTCTAATCGTCAGATCTCAAAATTCTCAGATTCTCAACCCTCTCGGCTGATTCGTTGAACTATTCTTGTATAGGGAAAAATAGGTCTTTATTTCTCAGATATCGAGTTTACTAAGTATAGTGGGTGCAAGGCTAAGTGATAGTAATTTCTCTCTTAAGATCGCACGGGAGGTCGACACATTTGATCATGTCTCGGAGACTTTGTAAAGTCTCGACGTTAAGTAGCCAGCATGAACCTAGACCGCCTCGAGACCTATTTCGCTTAGGCCAACAGACGCTCACTCGATATTCATGGTATTACGCTCGTGACGCGGAAAATGTTAAACAGGAGCAATTTGTAGTAACTGGGGAAAATAACAGAGTAAACGTAGCGATAAAACAGAGCAGTAAAGCTGGAGGCATAAAAAGGAGAGAGAGAGAGAGAGCAGGTCGCAACGGTGTAATAAAAGTTAGGGCGATGTCCAGCGGTGTTGTTTGCCATCGAAAAGGTAGCCTGTAGCGACCAAACTGTTCGCTTCTGCCTAGACAGTTAGTGGTCTATGTACGGATGCACGACGGACCATTGGTTCCCCAAAAATGACCAGCGAATCGTAAATTCATGGGCCACATAAATCCGAATAACCTACGAACGACCGTCGATGTCCTTTTGTAATGCAAAATCAAGTTAGAAGACCGGTTTCGTTATTTCCTGAGCTGCGGTTTCCATGAAACACCCAAGCGAAAGGAATCCTTGTTTTGGAAGTTTATTTCTCGCAAACAACGATATAAAGAATGTCCTAATTATAATTCTAATATTTAAGAATTTTTAATGAACGTAGAAAAATATGCACGTGGATAAGAAATAGGCTAATGACGTTTCGTGTAGAGCTTTAATAAATACAAATTCCGCCCTGATGCTTTTGAGATACGGTGAAATGAAAGGTGATTCATCATTCAGCGCAGTTCACGCAAGTATCAAGGTATCGTGTTCTGCATTAAAGAGAGGCAGCCTGCCGGAAAAGTAATATGAAATCTCGAAAGTGAGAAAAGTCTGAATTTTATTACTTGTTCAAATGCTTCTTCACGGGTTTCCTCCTTTTTCCACGGTATCATCGTTCGACTTCCTCGAGGAACTTCATCGTTCTCGTTGGACGCCGGGTTCTGCTTGAAGGATAGTCAAAACGGAACACGTTCCAGCACTTTGTTAAGGTCAGGATTTATGAAACACCTGGCTTCCATGCCGTGACATTTCACCACGGCTAGAAAGAAATAGTTTTCGTGACTTTTCCTTCATGAGAATTGTTTTTTAGCAGAGAAACAGAAACTTTCTCTAACGCGATTGAGAAAGATTGAGAAGAATCCAAGTGGACTAATCGATTGAAAGTGATCCGAGATTAATACAAAGAATTTTCGTGTGAATTATGATAGGAGACATATAAAATCGCACGAATGTAATATACCATACAATTTCAGAATTGTGAACATTATAGCGAGATAAATGATTATAAATAAACAACGAGGTTTCGTTAATTGTCATTCTATTAATTCAAATATTATCATGTTTAAATTAATACCGAAATTATTATCAATCTTCCTCGCCGGCGAACAAAGCCAACAAATTAAACGTGATAGATACGCTCATCGGTAAAATGTATTTTCATAATTTAAATTTTATCACACAAAGACACGCAATTAATTGTTTCGGAAGTCCTCCATCATTATTCCTTGCTTGTATTCATGCAGATACCTGTCGTCGCAGAGCAACGAGTATTTAAAGCGGATAGCTCCCTACTACGTGACTAAACATATCGAGTGAACATACTTGCATACGTACTTCAAAGTCTAAGGTCAAAGATCTTTTTCAAAAGTTCGTCATTAGGTGTTCCACGGAACCGAAAAATGTCTAAAAATATCATCAAACGATTCTATTACTCTCGAGAACATTTTAAGGCGAAACCCAGACAAAACGAAGAGAATTATTACCTGTAGCTGAAAATTAACTCTGGGATTACCGAGAGATCTGACAAAGTCGCTATTCGCTATCGTCAAGCTGATCTTGTCCTGAATTTTTACCCCGAAGCGTATACATCTTCGTCAGCCAACGTCAAACTTACATCCGCTCACGGCAAGCAGGATCCTAATCAAAGTCTCCACGGATAATCTACTCGCTAACGCGCGATAATTAGCACACGCAAACTTCCTATTCCTCAAAGAGTTCTAACAAACGGCTACACCGATGGCAGCCAAGAATTAACCGTCATCTCGAGACGTTGCCAGCCATTAATAACACCGTGTGGACTTTCAGCGATATTTAAACGTGAAATATCAAAGATTTTCTCAGAAGCGGAGGACTCTTTTCTCTATCACGATGTCGAGATGTCACGTCTCTGCGGATAATCTGTTCGCTAATGTGCGATAATTAGCGCACGCAAACTTCCTATTCCGCAAAGAGTTTTAACAAACGGCTACACTGATGGCAGCCAAAAATTAGAGTTAGCCATCATCTCTAGATGTCGCCAGTCATTAATAACATCGCGTGGACTTTCAGCGATATTTAAACGTAAAATATCAAAGATTTTCTGAGAAACGGAGGACTCTTTTTTCTGTCACGATGTCGCGATGTCACGTCTCTGCGGATAATCTGTTCGCTAACGCGTGATAATTAGCACACGCAAATTTCCTATTCCTCAAAGAGTTTTAACAAACGGCTACACCGATGGCAGCCAAGAATTAGAGTTAGCCATCATTTCTAGATGTTGCCAGCTATTAATAACACCGCGTGGACTTCCAGCGATATTTATACGCGAAATATCAAAGATTTTCTGAGAAACGGAGGACTCTTTTTTCTGTCGCAATGTCACGATGTTGCGATGTTGCATCTCCGCGGATAATCTGTTCGCTAACGCGCGATAATTAGCACACGCAAATTTCCTATTTCTAAAAGAGTTCTAACAAACGGCTACACCGATGGCAGCCAAGAATTAGAGTTAGCCATCATCTCGAGATGTCACTAGCTATTAATAACATCGCGTGGACTTTCAGCGATATTTATACGCGAAATATCAAAGATTCTCTGAGAAACGGAGAAAACGGAGAAACTCTTTTCTCTATCGCGATGTCGCCATAAAGCTGTCGGCAAAATGACAGACGCGTTCGTCGGATACAATCCAATTCGGGGCAATTTCCTGTCGATAGACGCGTTTTCGATAACACTTGGATTAAACTTCGCACGCATCGAGATGGAAACCATAAGCGACCGATTCGGTGACGTCTCCGCTGGGAAACCACGAACCAGGTAATTCCGACAAAATGGCCGCGATGATTCGAGTGCGAAGCAGAGGTGACAACGGGATTCAGCGAAATTCTTCGAGGTTATCCGACAGAGCGTAAAGCGTCGTCGTTTTCTCCAGGGGTAGTTTTGCAAAATAATATCAAGTCGTTGGGCTAACGTCTCGTTTCGATGATTAATTACTCGATTCCACGAACACGCGTCGTCCTCGAGCGTATACGCAGAGGGATGATAGAGATTTAGATGGAGATTTATGCGTGTGTGTGATATAAACGAAGGGGAAATTGAAATTTTCATCCTGGTGAAAAGTCAATTTAAAGTGTGCCGCGGCAGGAAGCGATGTTTCGTTTGATTAATCGCGTCAGGGGAAGCGTGTTGCCTGTAGCCTCGGCTAATATGTGAGAATATTAGCTGCTCCAGCCAAGATCTCTTTTTCGAATTCGTCCCACTTCGCGACGGGCTAATGAAGCTGCTAAGTTAATTGAAATTCTTTCTCTCTTTCCCGACTATGTCTTGAACAACAACGGGGAAAGCAGGCAGAAGCGAAGAAAAAGTTTCGTAATTCCTTCACGAATTCCCTTGAACTAGATCGCGTGATAGCCGTTCCACGAAACAGGGATGGAAAAAACTTGCGCAAGCACGAACCGGCTGTCATTTATTGACATCGCTGTTGTGTCAGACAGAAGCACTTTCACTCCATTCTCGAGCAGTTCGCACGAGAGAACGCGCGTCTTTTTTTTACGATGGTAAGCAAGCGAGGAAAAAGAAAAGAGCAACTTACTTGTCTTCTCTCGGGTTGTAAACGGACCCTTGGACGCCACTTGTTATTCAATCCTGTCTCGTCGAACGGACGCGAGACGAATCCGGAGATAAATCTGAGAATACGCGAAAAAAGAAGAAATTGGGGTGAGAAATTATGGAAAATACAGAGAGAGAAAGTCGGTGAAAAAGATCGTGGAAAAGTCGAGAGAAAACAAAGGAAAGGTAGCGGTGTCACGGACAGCTCGAGGCCTTCCGAATTTTCTCGCGATACTGAAACTTTCATCGAGTCTTCCAGGGACTGTCGTTTGAGTCGAAAATGATCTGATAAGCGGATATTACAAGGGGTCGGTATCATCGAGGGATCTGTTTGCGCTCGTAGCAGGCCGTAGACGTTTTAAATAGTGTTTACAAGATTTATTCCATGCGGTTCGCGATCAGTATCGCGTCTCAGGAAGGTTTATAATTCAACGCAATTGCCACGATCGTAGATACGGGGTAATTTAGGGCGAACCTTTACATCATATAAGCAAACATGAGAGTGAGGAATCGTTCGGTTCGAGAGGGACGTGTCACGAATGCACGAGCATTCAGATGGAACACATCGATCGACGGATTTAATTATTAATTCCGTAGAAACACGGATATTCCTCAAAATTTTTTGAAGACCGTAATTTTATACTCCGAGTTGTTTTTCAGATATATCGCTTCTTTCACTCGTAGCACCGTAATTTTAATCTTCGAGTGAAATTTTATTTTATGGACATTTCATTCGATCGTTAAAAAACGTCAGTAATGGAAATACTAATTTAGCGAGTACTCGTCAACGTTATCACGGAACAGATCATTGTATGTACATCGCTGCTACTTTGTTATAAACGTGATAAAACTGAACTTGGGGTGATATTTATAATAGCCTTCATAGGTTAACCGAAGGTTGTAAAAGAGGAAGTATAATAACGACACAAACAACTGTAGGATTCGTGATATTTCACTCCGCGCGAAGAAAGCGCAGTATTTATTTATACATAATTGAATTAGTTAAATCAATTAATTGATTTAACATAATTGAACCGCGAATTTCTAAAAGACCACGAAGAATTTCTTCGAGTCAAGAAACTGGCTGAAAAATGAAAAATCATAGAGGAAGAGTCACATTTTACCGTATACTCGCCATTACTCATCAACGATGTAATTAATCAACCATTATCTCTCAGCCACAGTCTTTCTGAGTCATAAAATATTCAACTGGGTGGAACTTGAATCGCAAAACAAAAGTGAACCTAATGTATCAGGTCACCCCATAAGTTCGTGCCAGTTTTAACTTTTACTATTTAAAATTCTTTGTCAAATAAACCTTTAAATATTACGAAAATATATTTTTTCTGCTTTTATTCTACGATTTCTTCCTATTTCGATGGCAAAGACGTTAATCATCGATGTAGTTTATAAAATGCGACGAAAAATGTAAATAGCGTCGCGGAACGAGCTTATGGGATGACCTGATATATAATATCGTATATTATAACGTTATCATTAAAAATCAGTATAAGTTCGTGCCGGTTTTAACTTTTACTATTTAAAATTCTATGTCGNAAATAGCGTCGCAGAACGAGCTTATGGGATCACTTGATATATAATATCGTATATTATTACGTTATCATGAAAAATCAGTATAAGTTCGTGCCGGTTTTAACTTTTACTATTTAAAATTCTATGTCGAATAAACTTTTAAATATTACGAAAAAATGTAGTCGCTCTTTTGTTCTACGATTTCTTCCTATTTCATTGGCAAAGGCATTCATCAATATAATTTAAGAAATGCGGCGAAGAATGTTAATAGCACCGCGGAACGAGCTTATGGGATGACCTGATATATAATATCCTATATTATAATGTTATCATTAAATATCAGTCTTATCGAGAGTAACGTCACGATTGCATCGATGGCGAAAATAAAATATCCAATCGTTTGGACCGGTTTGCTGGTTTAGTGCCAACCGCACGTCTGATCATAATGTTGCTATACTACTGCAGCTGGAACACGAGTCACCGCCTGTGCAAGCAGAATAGCGCGGGTCGGAAAGGGAAAGGGGTTCAGCCGGTGTATTAATTTCCTTGATTGTGTGTAACTTTTAGTTGAACGCCATGCAAAAGCAAACTTGCGGCAACACGATATCTTGGGTGGCAACTTTCGTGTTTGCGTTGCCTAAGAAGAGCCAGTTCGATCGATCGCGACGGAGAAGAGGGAACAGGGCGATTTTTTTGCCCCAGCTTTAAAGCAACCGAACCGTTGCCACGGTTATCCTCTCCAAACAGAGGTTCAAGGTTAATTTTCAGTCGAATCTTTTTGAGACAGCGAAAAAGCCGAAAGCCCAGGGGCATAAATTCTCGTTTGAAAAGTAAATAACCCGCGTCCCTTGGTAAAATGCGGTGGAATTTGGAAAATAATAAAGACCCTTTCATACCGAGGCAAACCTTTCGCCCCAAACCACTTTTTCTCACGCGGAAAATTATCGCAACTTTCGTTACGACGCTATAACTATTTTTCTCGAATTTTCTAAATTACATGGAAAAAAAGTTCACGTTTAATTTTCACGCTCGCGTTCTGAAAGTTCAAACGTACGTGTTTGCCGTGTATATAATCCGAAAGCAGTGAGTCTCTGTACAAATCCCACAGGATGCAACGGCTCTTCATCGAGTTAAACACTGCATACCGAAACGAGACTCCTGATCTCGAGATGCAATTCGACCAGGAAGATCCATCCTCGATGCTCGATCGATAATTGCCTTTGACAACGGAAGCAGGTCGAGGTTGAAGTTTTCCGAGCAGGAGCTCGTATGAAAAATGCATTTTCATTGAAACCTGTCTTAACGAAAGCGATAAATAACCGACGAAACGATTCTGTAAAAGATGCAAGTGCTAGCATTCCTCGCTGTCGGAATACAAATGCCTGTTAACGTAACGAGACCACTCGTTACAGCCAGTTTTACAGATGGATCCGTGGAATTCGAGTGGCTCGTCAAAATTTAATCGTGATTAAACCCTCGTGGGTAGCATCGATCAAAGTCTCCTTGCTTTCTTCTTCCTTTCTTCTTCCTTCACCCTCTACCGGAGTGAGGAAGTGCAAATGTTCCTTTTCGCGTTAATCTTCTGCCCTAACGAGTCCGCCAGCTGCCACTTCCGTTTCCGGGGCATAACTCAAGCCACCCTGAGCCTGGGAAACGCGACACGTGAGCCTCCTTTCGCGATAGGACGAAGTTAGAAAATCGAGTTAGCCACGTTTCCGGAAGATAGACACGGGGCTTGGTAATTCTGCACGAGTCCGGAGATTCGTCTGTTATTGGCCTACGATTCGTCGAAGCCGACGATCGGTTCTTGGCTCTGGCAGCATCAGGAGCGCCAGTTTAACGGGATGAAAGAATTAAGATTGCCTTCCTCCGACACAAATTGTCCATTAAACTTTAGGGAAGTCTGTCCGACGAGAAGCAACAGGAACGTTATTCGAAGGATAAGACGATTCGAGATTCCATGGGAATCGACAGGATCCTCGATGAGGGGGTGCGCAAATTTGTTGCGCGAGTAAGCTTTGGAATACATTAAGGATGAAAGGTCGCTGATCATAACTGACACGAATACGTCCGTGGTTAGAATTTCTCTGTATCCCGATGACAGAGAGATAGTTATACAGGAAACGTAACTTTCATGCGAAAGGAATAACAATGAGTTAATTTAGTATCAGCTCGTTAGTAGTTCATTCGTTAGCCCGCGGGCAATAATAACGAAATGGTAGAATTTTTGCTCGAGTTTAATTGCAAATTTCGAGGACAGCTGGTTGTTTCGATGAAAAATAATTAATTTCCTTTCGCGATTGTCGCGAAATTAGCGGTAAAGTTTATGGAAATCCTTCCGTTGCCTGTGTTTATTTGCGATCTAAAGAGAAGAGTTATTTTCATTTTGAAATGTGCGGGAATTTTCGGTCATGAGATTTAGCGGCTGTAGAGAAGAATGAAATTGTCAGTAAAGTTTATTCGACGGTTAATTTTCATTATAAATCTCATCGCTATAATTCATGGTCAAAAATGGTTTTGTGGATGCTTAAAAATTGTCTCGGGATAATACTGAAAAAAAAAAAGAAGAAAATGGATTGTTTCTTAACAAAGAACATTCGCGTTTCGTTGTCCAAGTCAATTTCTCAAAAAGCTGCACTCGCGTTCACACGTGTTAGCATTTACACGAAGAAGTTCGATCCAGCGGGACAAATGGAAAAATTAGATGAACCTATAGACCTCTTACTGTTATTTCCCTTTACGAACCTGGAGTAGCACGTCGAACTTTGTTGCAAAAGTTATCTTCAACGAAGGCGAAGAAATAAAGAGAGTAACCCTTTCATTTAGCTACGAGCGAAACTTTTTTCATTTAACTCGAACGACGTTTGATTCGTTCCTTCGTGAAGCCAATCCTTTGTCAGTCCATTTGTTTATTTTTTCCATTCAATTTATCGAGAATATTTCGAAAAAGAAAGCAGGAGGAAGAATAATAAATAATTGCAAAAAGGAAGAATGGAGATAAAAGGTTGAAAAAATATGTCAATATCGCGTATTTGTGTTTGTTACGTATGCGCGTATTTTGATTTCCACCTAACAGCGGTTCCTGAACATTTTTTGTTTCCCTACCACTTGTGTCACTTCGTCTGAAAAAAGACTACTAGTTTGAAAGAAGATTTATATAAGATTATTTTAGCAAAATAATTTTCTAACGAAATAAAATTGAGATTTATTTTATTTCAACAATATGTCGCGAATACGTTGGATATCGGTGCAAGTTAAAAGCTTTATAAATAAGATTCGGGGTACACGTAAGCTCAGATCTCCGTCATAAATAAACCGTAACGCACCATCGACTCTGAGAAAGATCTCTCTTTTGTACGCATGGTGTCTCGCGACAAACATCTCTCGATATCGCAGGATAAATGATAGAAGAATAAAAGAGGCTCACCACGATCCTTCTCCCAAATATCAACGTGTCAAAAGCGAACATTTACCATCCATTCTTCGTACCTTTGTCAAAACCCTCGCGATCGGTCAGTCCTAATTCGCGCAGCGCGAAACCCACTTTGAGTAACATAAACGTAATTTCAACGAATAAAATCCCTCGTGTTTGTTCTCTGAAATAACAACATTCCTGCTACAGGCAAAATACCGATCACATACCTGGGATTAGTAACTATTGGTGTATGCGATACAGATCACGCAGTCGTTCGTTAACAACGCTGGTAATTAACATTCAAGCCGGTAAACGAGCTGAAATTTCGAATAAAATTTCCACGGTTTTACAAATTCTTCTCTGTTCTCGGTTCCGATTGGAATTTACATGGAATAATTGCCGGTCCATAATGATTCGTTAACGAATATAGCAATTTCGTCGGGTTAAACCGCGATGGTTACAGGTTTTTTTCACGAGGAACACGGTTAATCACGCGGATAGGCCCCGAATGTAGAGATAAACCAGAAACGGAGAAATATGAACAAACAACAACGTATCACGCCGGGATTTATCTCGAGTATGCCTATTATCGCGTTATTGGGTTCGTATATGCAAACATCGGAATTTGATCGTTAAATGCGAAAAGGTAATGCAATTTTCGGTTCCCTTTGTCGAATTGCGCAATTTCCACGCCTAATTACGAGTGTTTACGCCGCGGATACGAAAGTGCCAGAATTTTTTCTTACTTTTCTTACAAAATTTAAAAGAAGAAAAAACACCGAATTGATTCGCGAGATATAACAGTTAGAGTTATAAAGCGTCTTTATAGCTGGAGATTGTTCATTTCAATCGACCCGCTTTCGCGTTCAAGATTGAATTTTGATTAGATCACCGCGTCCTCGTGGGTGTGCGCGTTAGGCTATCAAGCCTTAAGATCGCTTAGATTCTTCCTGATTCCTCGGCGAGCACAAAGCGAGTCCCGGTTGGCAAGAAATCGTAGAAATAATTCGCGAGGAAATTCGAAGCCATTGCGAGTGCCGATACGAATTTCCGTCATTGTCTTCAGAAGAATTCGAGAGGAAAATGTCAAGGAAACAGAGGAGAAAGGAAAGGAGAGAAAGAGCCAGAGAATGCAGAGCGAATTTCGCGTTTCCGCTTTAGAGAGAAGGTATTTAACAATAGGGGAATTAGACATGTCGAAAATCGGTAATTCTGATACCACCAGCGTTCCAGCCATTAGAGAAAACCGCGATGGACGTTGCGGTGTTGAGCTTTATTGGTTGATGGTTTTGATTGGTACACTTTTACGTTTAAATTAAATTTAAAAAGATCGATAGGCACTTTGGCCGATCTAATAAATATTGCTGAACGTTTGCGGTCGTTTTTAATTGCTTCGGATAAATTTCGTGTCGTTTACTGAAAAATATACGACATTATTAGTCTTTGAGATATGCAAACTTATATATTCTCTGGACTCGTAATCCATTGAAATATGGTTGAGATTCGAACCTCTGTAAGCTGGAGATATTTACTGCGATCGTGCTCGAACAGGTCTCTAAGAATCGTCGAGACAATTCGAAATCAAGACGAATTGTCATTTGGAACTAACCTAGGGATTTTACGAAACCCAGAGGAATACTAAAAGTTTGGATCCATAAGAAGAGTCTTGGAAAATTCGAGGAATAATTTACGATTTAATTTTACGATGAAAATAGATTACCACTAATTCGATAAATGTAAGCGAGCTTGTAATTAGAGACACCTAAGGCGTTGATAAATTATCCGAGAATGTAAATGAAATTACCTGGAGTTATGAAAGAGAAACGACGAAGAAACGGCGAAGAAGAGTTATTAAATGCCAGTGAATTAATTAATTTGCAAAAATTATAGAGGAGATTAGAGAATCTAGGATAATTACTATTTTTACGATTTCGATGATCTGAATTTGCAATTCCACTACGTAGAAACGTTTCAACATATCCACGTATTTTCACGATATATTCTCTTCCTGTTATATTAAGTTATTTTTTCCTACCTAAAACATTCTTTGTCCAATTTTTCGCGTTGCTTTGTAGCATATTTTCTAATGTTTCCTTTCACCTCCTATATCTATCTGAAATTTCCACGCACGATATTTCCCCGATATTTCCCCGATATTTCATTTATTCCCTCTCAACTTTTTGTTCCTTTGAAAAATATTCGGCAAAGTTAAGTAGAAAATAAAGCGAAAACATCAAATGTGGCGTTTATGCGGAGAAAAAATCGCGCGTGGCTGTTGCAACGTGTCCGTCAATGTCGACACCAAAATTACGAGAACAATTCCTAACTCTCGATTCGCCGTCGAAAGCTTGAAATTTCTAAAATTTGTTTAACTATAACCCGTTCAAAAGATACATTCTCTCCTCTGCCTTTAGCTGCTTCCACGTTAAAATCCCTTGTCCTTTTCCCTATCCCCCTCTTTTCTCCGGTTCTTTTATTTTCTATCTCATTTCGCCTGCGATCGAGCTAAACAGCTCGAAATATTTCCAGGCAAATGAATCAATCAACAGCACTGGCTTGTTGTCGAAACAAAGGACTCACCGTGAACGGGTCTCCTCGTCTCTAATTGCAAAGCGTGGATGCTGGGTCATTGTGGAGCACCATAGCATCGCGCAGACTCCTTCTTGGAACGAGACAGGCATCGAGAGGGAGAGCAAAGGGTCCTCGTGAGTTTTCACCAGTAACCCCGTGACAATCAAACCGTTTCGAACGTGTACCATTTGCCCAACCCGTCGTAGCTCCGTGGTTTCCGTTAACGGGGTAACCTGTTGCCACAGGGAAACGGCTAGGCATCAATTTCTGCCAGTGTCGCTTAACCCTGACATTAAATCGGCAGACGTTAGGCCAACTTGTTGGACAGGATCCTCTAACGAGCTCCGATCACCGCGGGAACAAGTGCAAACATTTCCATAGTTCTTTCGATTAACTTCGCCGAGTTTCCGTTACGCGAACAGGTAAAGGGAAAAGTTTGCGTAGGAACGTGAAAGACGATCGTGCTCGGTCACGATTCGATTCGTCGATTAATTTCCCGGATCCAATAGAGCGGTTCTTACTCTTTATTATTTCACTTTCTTCTCGCTTTCGTCCTTGATTCGGTTACATTCGAGTAACCTGTTGCGTGCTGAGAAGTCCTTAGAGAACAAGACTTCCAGGAGTGACCTCGAGTCACCCTCTGTCTTCCGCGACGATTTTCGCGCCTCCTGTTTGACACCGTGCAGCAGACACAGGAGACAGGAGAAACTGGAGCCTCGATTTGCATGAATGGACTTCGTCTGATTCGTTTTCAAAAGGAGAAATACGCGGTAAGTAGGAATTATCGTTCCAGCACGCTTTTATTAATTTCCCTCTGTTTTCATCGCGGAACTCGAGATCAGAGATTATTAAATTATCGCATATGAAATGCCGTTCCTATAGAGCTAATCAAATTACCTGGTATCGCCGATCGTTCTGTATGCGCGTGTTTAATCGCGCCAAGATTAATAATAAAAGCATTAGAATCTCGTTAATGGGCAATTAGGGTAATTAGAATATTCGTGCGAATCTTTCGCGTGGGTTTAATCTCGGGCACAGAAATCGTAGGAGTAGTCGCAAGATGAGAATGTGACATTTAGGGAGGATTATACGAATGTTGCAACGCGAAATTAGATACTGCCGCCTTTTCGTTGGCAAATGGTTCGAGAGGAAGTTGTCACAGGCGATATAAACGCTTCGGCGAAATGCTACCGAATATAATCAGCGAGGAATAACACGAGAAATAATGTTTTAAAATAAGTCATCGGTCGTTATTCCCGGTGATATTTTATCGTAACTCGGTTTATATGGAAAATGCGAGAGAATTGTGCAAATGGGTTCCGTGTAAATTAAATGATATACATGCATGTAGAATGCAGATGAATATAGGTAGCCACCTTGTTACTTCAAGTAAATAAATGAGTTTATCCTTAACGAACGCTAAAAATAATTTAATATTCCTTATGTTACGCGTATAAATTCAGTGAAATTTATTCGGTCAGAATTACCATTTTATTGGGAAATGATAATTTTAGAAATCTGCGGAAAGATACGAGAAACATTGAGAGGTAAAAGATAAAAATAAAGTTACTACAAGTTCGGTGCTCGTCTATATGAAATTTATTTACTCCCAATCCTTGGAATTGTAGTCATAACTGAGACATCGTAAACACGGATGATACGTATGTGGAATTAATAAAGAGACAAACTATGTATCGTACGTTGGTAAACAACTGGAAATTAATCCAGCTGCGCAACAATATAGTACCTTCTGCGGCGAAAATAACCGTGGAAAAGCGGAAAAAATTACAATACGAAATATCCTCGCACCCTTTTTCGCACGTACCTGTGCAGATTTGTAATATTTCAAACGGTGACGCAACTTTTCGATACCGAGCTTCGGCTAAAGTTTAACGATTAAACCGCGAAAGTAAAACCTTCGCGAGCTCGAACTTTAAAGGCTTGCATAAATTATTTCGGGTAAACATACGACTTTTACGAAATAATTCACGAGGAACCAAGGTCTGTTGGAGGAAACGGCATTTCGTATGCGCCAAACTGACATAAAAGATTCATGAGAGGAACAACTCGCGATCGAGATTCCTGTTTCCAGAGAATCGCGTTCCGCCAAACATTCAATACGATGGAATACGTTAAATCTGTTTTCTCGAAGAAAATGGGAATCGACAGAGCGCATATGATCTCCGATGCCGATCGTACAAAGGATGTTGACGATCCATCAGCATACCTTTCGTAGCCAATGGCATCTAACGACAAAGAGAATCGCGTTGTTCCTTGAACAACGAAATCTAATTCCCCTGGGAAAAAATTCCCTCTCTTCCACTGGGTGTCGTTTCCGCGATGGTTCCATTCGAGAATGAAATCTCAGCCATTAGGACTATCACCGGATACCCTTGGAGCCGGAAATAACGAAAACAATCGATATCCATTAATGTTAACCCTCGATGCGAGCCTTAATTTTCCACTGCCTGCGGGGAACCCCAATTTTTCCTGCCACGTTGCTTCGTATCATCTCCTTCGAGTGTCCTTACTATTTTCGTGAACCGGAAATTACGATTGATCGATAAGGAAATAGGATAACTCGTATTTCGACAAATATTTACTTCCGTGTTATCGGCCTCGGAACGATAAGATATATCGATAGTGATCTCTCTGTCAAAGCGATTAAAATTGTTGGAGAATGATTAAAAGGAGATAGCCTGAAAGTTTCAGGCTTTAATAACAGTTTAAATTGATTTTTCTTTCACTAAGGGATGAAAAGTGTTATAGGATCTGTCGAGACACTTTTAAAGATTTATTAATTCCTGTAATAGTTACAAAGAATAATCTTTACACGTATTAATTTTGTTTTTTTAATTATATTAAAACTAATTGGTGGAGGCATTTCGAAGATCTGAAAGTCGATGTAAATGTAAAAAAAGCAACGAATTGTATCGACTTAAAACCTAATAATTAACGAATAATTTTGACTTCGTTTATCGAGAAATAACACGTTACAAATTTTATATGGTTAAAAATTTTAACAAGATCTGCAAGTTACGTGGGTCAGCTCGTATATTTAGATGCAAATTATCGCAGACCGTAGATGGTTAAATCAAACCGTATAACATTACGGAAAAGTAATTAGAATCTTTCGACCTGTTAAAAGTATATTTGCAGTACGATCTTGTCAACTGCATTTTACCTTCGTGGCCCTATATCAATGGATTTAATTGGACATAATATCGCGTATCACGTACACGCTTCCAATTTTGTTTATACCGAGCGTTACAACATCGAGTGGTTACGAGTACGCGAATATCCCGAATGAGCTTACTCGAATATTTAGCAATTTTTAATAACAACGCTCCCCTCTAATTTTTATTGAGGAATAAAAATGCAATCTTCGAGCATCTGCTTGGTCTCTGTGTCGCTACGTAATGAAACGTCAGATCAAATTTTTTCGACGCACACCTCAGCCAGTCTTTTTGCAAGCTAGATTGCTACAAAACGCCAATGTAATTTCGCCACTGGTCGATGAAAAATAATAAAAGACAAGCGAGAAATGTTTATAATAAATTACGCGAACTGTAGAAATTTACATTCTGATTCCGATACGACTAGCTGGATCTGGAATATACAGAGCACGAGTTCGTTATCGCAAATTCTTTCCTCCTTTTTCTTTTCTCCTATCTTTTTCTACGTATTCTTACATATTTCTTTTACGAATAATTTTCTGCGATGCTCGCGACGTAACGTTTTACTTTGCTCAGTGATATCTGACGTTATATTACGAACGATGATATCCGAGTAAATTGCGATTTCTATTTTGTCCGGTACATAGGAGGTAATCACGATTACGGAGCTAAAGCGACAGACTGGCCTGTTCATCTCGTTGAAAGGTGCACGCGCTGAAATGCCAGCGGAAGTAGCATCGAGAACGGATTCTCGCGGAGAACAAATACGTTCATTCCGTCTTTATTTAACGAAATACCAAGCTGGCAAAGCATTCGTAGGCGTAATACGAAACAACGAATTCTTCCGATCAGCCATCGCCGAGAACAAGCAAGTCTATCATGCTTGTTCGTGCCAGCTACACTTTAATTAACGTTATATTAATTACTACACCGGTTCGGCCATTTTTCTCTTCGTTATCAAATCGACGGAATGATCTATGCTCTCGTCACCTGACCAATTTTCCGATTCACTTAATTTCATTTTATTCTTTTTTATCTTATCACATCTCGTTTCACTTCATTCATCTTTTCTTTGTAAAGATCGTCGAAGATGGATGAAAAATTCGAAATGGAGGATCTTCTAAATCTCTCTCGAAGATATATGTATTGTATACATGACTGCGATGTAAAATTACGTTGAGAAGAAATATAAAATGAAGAAAACATAGCACGAGAAAAACATCGTCAACCACGTCTCTTGCTGAAACTTAAAAGACAAAGTGATCGAGACGACAAAGGGACGGCCATTTTGGTGCACCCACGATTCAATCGTATAGGCTCTTTCGACTTCGAATTAAATATTTCATAATTCGCGGGAAATTTGATATTCCTTTCGGAGCAAATGGGAAATGTGCTACTTGCAGATATTAAGTTACTTCCTGAACAAACCGATGTAATTTCACAGACGGATTTTACCTTCGCGTACTTCGTTTCCCATGCTTCGAAACCCGAACCATCGCGAGGAGAATCAGCTTCGAATTCGGTTTTCAAAATGGCAGGAAATTCGCGCCAAGTTCCATTTACACAATCCTCGTTGTGTCTTACTTTCGTAAGAAGTACTACGAGAGTGCTATAACGAGTTCCTCTTCGGGATCACGAGATTTAAAGAAGAGAGAAGCTTTATTGGCTATTTCGATCTTTGACGTTGTCTTTTAATATTTTAGAAATAAATTCCATAATTAAAAGATCAGGAAAAGTAGAAGTTATTAACGATTGTTTCGTTATCGTGAGAAAATGCTAGTCGAATATTTCTATTAAAACATTTCCTCGTTAGATTTCTGGCACGAAAGAAGAAAGTAGCTTTATTGGTCGGAGATGGGAATAAATTTCGCTTCTCGATATAGACATAAATAAATTTTAGACGTATCACCTTGGGAATAAACTGGATATTCGAAAGCCTAGAAAGTTCGCGTGTCCTAGGAAGCTCGCAAGAAGCTCCATTTACACGACGTTCGCTATTTGTCTTGCTCTCGTAAAGGGAAATATGGGAACACTAGGAAGATTTGTCCTTCGTGCGAGGAAAGTAGCTTCATTGGTCATCTTGGGCAACGACGTTGTCTTCTTCGCATAGATAAATTCCGCGTGTAATACCGCTAAGTTTTCGTAAGATCAGAAATTCCATGCCAACTTCGACCGAAGTTTACACAATGTCCGCGGTTTGCCTTGCTCTCGCGAAAATTATCGCGAGAATTATTACGAAAATATTCCCATCGTAACGATTTCCCCTTCGCTGGAGATCTGTCGCGGAAGAAGAAAATAACTTCGCCGGTCATCCCGGGACCCGGAAGTTTCAACGCTCCTAAGTAAGCCCCTGTTTGCGCCATGTTAATGGAATCATAAAAGTTAAGGTATCGTTAAAGAAGAATTCCCTTTTCTCGCCAAACTCTTGACCGGATAACGAATTTTCAATAGCAAGACGTACGCGAGAAAATCACGATTCGTTATAATTTCAACCACGGTGTCAATTATAACAATGAAAATGCCTGAAAATGTCGGAATGACCCTTCGACATTTCCGTGTTTCAAAATGTCAATACTTCGAAATGATACGAGGGACATATGAAAGTGGCGAGATTTTTCCGGAACACAATTTGAATTTTACAGATGACCCGAAGAGAAATGAAAAGCTATAATCTAATTTATCGATGCTCTATAGTCGAGGTCCCATAAATTCATCTAAACATGTACTCTACTCTAACTGGTGATTTAATTTAATGAGAAATATCGGCTGGAACTTTTAATAAACACGCGTCTTCCTCGATCAATAATCCCGTCACGGATTTGAAGCGTATCGTTGGAAGTGGTCGTAACGGGGAATCTGAAATGGAAATAATGAAAGGAACTCATCAGTCGCGTATCGACGAATGCGAATCGATTCAGACACGTCGAGAGCCCCAGGATATCGTCGCTTCTCTGCAGACACGTTGATCTCGAGTGCCTTCGCACTGCAAGCATTCGTGGAAGAACATGGCCGACAGCGAATCAACGCCGAGGAATCCAAAGAACGACGAAGAAATTACCATGGAACGCGGATGGCACGCGAGTTTTACCCGCTGGTGGAATAGGAACCAGCTTCGTTCGCAGTTTTCCACGATGGATCGATACACGTGTCGAGGTTTCTCAACGATGGCAACGATGCATCTCGCTCGTTTCCGCTTTGACGAAGTCCAATCCATGGTTCGCGATTTCCATGAAGGAACACGGAGAACGATAGATTTCGAAGACAACCTTCCCGATACTTTCCCGATACTTTTCCGATGCTTTGTCGGCGTTTTCTCGACGCATTGTCGATGTTTCCTCGATGCATCGTCGACCTTCCATGGAAACGCGACTCGAGAAGAATACTTCCTCATGCTTCGGTTCATCGTACCGCGAGACATTGCGATGCAACTTCATGGTTGGTATACGCGATAAAGATACGGTTGAATAAAGAAGCAAACGAGGCTAACAAAGTTCCAGCTTCGGGAAAGTTTTCGTTAAAAATCTGAGAACGACGGCGTCGCTGCGGCTTCCGCGCGACAAATGACAATGGAAACCGTCGAATCGTGATAAAAATGTCCCAAGGATTATTTGCCCTGGCTATTAATGGATTCGTGCGGCCATAATAAAATACCGTGGGTGGGCAAAGTCGCGCTCGTTTTACGTCATTCTTTCCTATCCAAATCCAAACACGTTTCCCGCGCGTTTCGAAGCAACGTACGTGAGAACAGAAAGAGAAGATGATTCGCGTTGGCGGGTGTTTACCGGATATTCAGAGTTTCTCGACCACGCCAACTTTTCAATAGGATCATCCTGCCTTCGAGGTAAAATGATCGAAACAAACTGTACTTTCACCCTCGGCATCCTCCGCCATGTCTGACTGCGTCATCGAGAATAATCTATGTCTCTTATAGCGAGGCTCAGGCTGGCTCTGTTATCCTCCTACTACTACTACTACCGCCTAAACTCTTCGAGGGATCTAATGAAAATTGTACTTACAAGGATAATCGTCGAGAATCGTTTCTTCCCGGTGAAAACCAGGCTCGTTTCACCCCCTTTGTACGGATTGCGCGAATCGCGTAAAATTCACTTTTCGGACCGTGGAGGAATTTCCTTCCTCGGGTTATGAGATTTAACGAGGTTTCAAGGCAATGAAATTTAAAGCGATCCAACGGAAACTTTCCACGGACAGAGTCCGGCGAACGAGAGAAAAAACGACGCGAATTTTGATCCAGCTGCGTTTGAAACGTTATTCTTCGACTGGTTTCGCGGTTTTTATCGGCCGTATATGTCCTAAATCGCAGACGTATGAGAGTTTCACCGCTTCGTGCGGCAAGTTTCAATGGGTGACGAATTTTTGTTCTAATTTCGAACGAACTGGGATAGAAGAACGGAGCTGGAAATGATCAAATAAAATAATGATTTCTTTTCGGCTAGGGAACAAAGAGTAGACCTTTGAAAGAATCCTTGGCTATTGGAAAAATAAAGGAACTGGATAGTGGAAGTGACGGAGATAATTAAAGACTTTTTGTTGATATCGTCATGGCACCATTACCATCGCGCTCCTTTAACGTTTCTTTTTCCTACAACTGCTTCTGTCGAATCCTCCTCGCTTATAAAAGCTTCGCTTCTACCTCTTTCTTTTTTATTTCACCATTTCGCCGACGCGTTAAGTAACTATACCAGCCTTAACTATTTTAATCGTGTTAATTACGATAACATTAATGATCGTTTCTTTATCGATTTGATCGTTTATTCCCTATTAAAATAATACATATGTACCATATTTCGAGAGATATCAAACAGATTTGCGCTGCCATAATCTCCAATGCCATTTATCTCCGAGCTACCACGATACACCTTACATTATTCTCTATCCTCGCAGAGCAATCAAAGGAACAAACACAATAAGCATATTTGCGAATCGAGTTTAGGAAACTATGTTGCGAAATAGCGCTCCATAGGGCGTAGCACGCATTCAGAGCATGTGAATAGCTATATTGAGCCAGTTCAAGAGGAATTGACACGTTAAAGCCATTGTTGCGAACAAATAATGGACTAAGTTAATCAGTGTTGACTATCTGATATCACGCTATCCAGAGGAAGCAATGTATTCGGCCATTGACAGCCGATCTTTCCCTTTCTGTTTACCGTGTGACAACAACGGAATTCGCTGTTTGGCTACATTGATCGAATCTAGAAATCGATGATTAACGGAGGATAGGGCTGATAAGAGGGAAGAGCTTCCTGGATTATTTCGCCGCGCATTCGAACGAAAATAAGATGAAAAAATCGAGAATCGAAACGATTTTAATCCACACGGACGTATTATCCGAGAATGTGAATCTCACGTTCGTTATCATTCGATTTTCCGGAAAATATTATCTTCAGAGCTTTCAACTAGATAGCAAAGGAAAAAATTTTAAACGTCCAGTTTAAAGGAAATCCGGTGAAAAGTTTGTACGTGTGAGCTCGTTTCGAAACGCGATCTTCTAATTATTTTGAGCGGAGAATTAACGAGAAAATTACCAAGTTCGTGCGTTGACCTACATCTGCTACCTCAGAACCCGGAGTTGGATTTTTAATATTAAAACAGCAACTTCGAAGAAAAGAGGCAAGGATCATATTAAAGCGCTGAAAACGAATTATATTCGTTGAAACGTGGAATTAAAAGCATTTCTTCTTGTATCTCCTATTTTCTAACTAATCTTATACGGTGTAACGAACAAATCATAGCACATGTTCAGATTATCAGTGCTTTTTATCGCTATTGCAATCTGTGCAAATAGAACAAAAAAATTAGCAAATTAACACAGTAAAGAATTAGCAGATTATGTTTATTTTTTTTTTTACGAAAGATACATCAATGAACTGAAAATCATAGGAAGTACGGCCATTTTATACATCGTTCGCTGCTCAAGAAATGTTAGCAAATTAATGTTGAAATTAATTTCACAAAAGAGCTTCTATGCAGTATTTCGTTTAGCGTGCTCGCTTTGTAAAATATTTATATTTTTCACTGAACGACGTGGCTCTATAACACCTAACTTGTTTTATACTCGCAGTTTCGCACTAGGCCTGCAGAAGTTCGCAAAATCTAGCGCAAAGACACACGTGACCCGTGTGTCGTTGGAATTCGCAACTCGAAACTTTCCAAGAGTCGTGGTATTCCAGTTACGATCAATGCAAGCGCGAATAACGTTTCCTAGAATCGAAAAGAATTTGTCGGAACTACGGTGAAAAATTAAAAGACTTGCCGGGAAACTCACTCGCATATTTATTACGTTCTCGTATTCGCCAATTTTATTCCTACCCTGCCAAGAAACGCCGACAGATTTCATGCGCCCAAAACTGACGCGTGTTTCCGTATGAAAGAATTTTTCTAACAATAAACAATCCGGGCATTAACTTTTTTTACGAAATCGTCTGTACTTCGTTAACAAAAAATGAAGCGGACGTTAAAACGAAGAACCTTGCTGGCTCGAAGGATTTTCACGTCGGTTATCTAGAATTACTCTGTTTCGAGACCAGAATTATAACGAGAATTTTAAGCGAGAGAAGACTTCGAAGAAGTTAAACAGTTGCAAACGGATTATTCGTAGATTTTCAACTCGATATTATCCTGCAAAATGTTTGAAAAAGGATACCGATTACCCAAGTCACATCTCCATATTGTACTCTATTGCATAACTACCTCGGCTAGCACAATGATCGAATTTTGGCTCTACTGTAGTAGAATAATTGGTAGTAGTTCCAGACTAGGGATCACGAAATTAGTAGGGGTCCCGAAATTACTAAGGAGCCAGATGCTCGGAACGGGACGGGATATAAAAATTATCGCGATATCAGGGAGAAAGGAAACCGGAGGTAAGCTACGAATCAAGTGAATTCGAGGAATAGAGAAAAGGAAAGAAGCGATGCGAGAAAAGCGGAAGAGTAACGTCCCGGTATATCCTGAATTTTTACGCATTCCCAAGAGGGATGTTTGCCAGATTCGATCCTAAGAGCAACCATATCACGACTTACACGAGACATTTCAAATACCTCATAGCACGAAGCGGAAAGCGATTCGATCTATGAATTCTGAATCACGCTTTACAAAAGCTCAGATGCCAAAGATACCACGTGTAGCGTGTTATATAGGAGAAAATGCGCGAATTAAGCTACGAAATCTGTGATAAATACGCAAATTTAAATGATTATTCTGTCAAACGCGCAGTGTGCGAATTAAATTAACGATGCACGAGAAAAATATATTTAAATTAACGATGCACGAGAAAAATATATTTAAATTAACGATGCACGTGAAAAATATATTTAAATAGACACAGTCGTGTATTCGCATAGGAAATGATCCGGTTTCGAATTACAATTATGAGAATAGTTTCGAAATGGAGGTAGTTCCCCGAAATTGTCTCGAAATCTTTAGCCGAGTAACATTTCTAGAGCGTATTCTTGTTAACAAGAAACAACCGTGGTTACGAGAAAGGAACTTATAAAAGTTATCAAGTACATTATGCAAACTACGAAGGCAAACGAGGGATGTATTGAAAGAGAAATTTCATAACAATAGATAATAATACGGCTTAACTTCGCGGCTATACGAACGACACAACTGTAACGAATAATTAAAAGAACGTAGGAAAAATTTCACTCGAACTGTTTCTCAAATTTATAATAGGAAATAGAATGCTTTGCAAATACCTCTGGAAACAGGTCACCGATCACCGGATGCACCAACGAACAGATGCCATTAATGTCCACTCTAAACTTCTAATCCTATCCTCTGGCAATTGCATTGGCCTCGTACCTCGACTACCAAATTCATCGAGTTTTAACTCTAATCTTATGAAATAATAAACGAGTCTAGATGGGAACTATCTAATTTTCCTACCCACTTACAAAGAATTTATAATATAGTATACCGAAACAATTATCATCCTCATATAGAATATGTATCTCTTGACATACAATGGAGAGAAATACTTATCAAAGCCAAAGACGATCCTTGAAATAAATGACGAGTTTAACTCTTTAAGTCAGCCGAAGTGAAGGCCTGCCCGAGTCGAATCAAATAGAAAACCCAGTGAACTAAGAACTAGATCAACAACCATCTATTATGCTGCGACATTAAACTAACTCTCGACGCGATGCAGGAAGAAGAAAGCTAAGAAGCTACGAAAGATGCAACCGATCAATTAAAATGGAAAAACGCAAGTAAGATGAGATATTCACCCTAGATTCTAAGAGAACTGTAGAGTTGATCTCGACGCGATGCAGGAAGAAGAAAGCTAAGAGTCTACGAAACATGCAACCGATCAATTAAAATGAAAAAACACAATCAAGATAAAATATTTACGCTATACTCTAAGAGAACTCTAGAGTCGATCTCGACGCGACGCAGAAAGAAAAATAGAAGGCCACGAAAGATGCAATCGATCAATTAAAGTGAAAAAACACGATCAAGAAGAGATATTCACTTTAGACTCTAGGAGAACTCTAGAGTCGATCTCGACGCGATGCAGGAAGGAAGATAGAAGGCCACGAAAGTTACAACCGATCAATTAAAATGAAAAAACGCGATCAAGATAAAATATTTACGCTATACTCTAAGAGAATTCTAGAGTCGATCTCAACGCGATGCAGGAAGAAAGATAGAAGGCCACGAAAGATAAAACCGATCAATTAAAATGAAAAAAACGCGAGCAAGATAAAATATTTACGCTATACTCTAAGAGAACTCTAGACTCGACCATATAATCCTTCTAAATCCGCAAAGATCTTTGAACTCGCGACGTATACAGGTGACCAAAGACACAGAGATCACGCAGAAAGCTGAACGAGTCGGGATACAAAGGGCCAGTTGATGGATCGCCTCAGGGAGATTGACCGAAAACGCATCCGACATGCAAAATCATCCACAGTCGAGCACCAAGTACCAATCGACTATGGCAGAGACTGAGTTCCAGGTGTCTTTGGCTAACTCCATGGTCGAGGTGCTTTGAACGACCTGCTGCGCGAAGAGAGACGCTTCTGGGACCACGAAAGTTTGATTTTATCCCAGAAGAGTAACTCGTGAAGATCCAAAGGAGTCGACTATGAGCACAACGTGATTTCTAGATCTCTAATCGATGATCAACTATGCTAATAAACGAGATATATTGCAAGGATGTCGCGTCTGGCAAGAAAATGAATCCCCCGATGCATAATTGCTGCGGTTATGTCAATTCGAGACGGAAGAGGTTCCGAATCCAATCGACATGGCTTATAACTTATAAACTATAAACTAACTTATAAACTATGGTCTGATCTAACTCCGAAATAAATTCGACCTGGCGATTTTAAATCGGAAGTAGATCCCCTGAGCTGACTCGTAGTCCTTAGCCCGCGAACGTTTCTAGAGAGCAATCTCGTTGAGAAAGTTATGAAAATCGGAGAACGGGAAATAAAAGCGGTAATAAAGTGGAATTGACCAGCATGCCGCGATGATGGCTTATCTTTAACGGACATATTACCGATATGATTTTGATGCTACCGGTGAATTGAAAACTGTAATTGAAAAGAATCTAGCAGAGATTGCTTTTTAATTCTCTAGAAATCCGTAAGCGGTTTCCGGGTCCACCAACGAGGAGGTGACTACGAAGGGATCCCATATTAATATCTTTATATTGTTCATAAAGGATAATCGATATCGTTTTTTTTTTATCTATATGTTGATTCTAAATCGATTGGAATCATTGTGTTAATAATTTTAAATCAGGGAGTTATTCGAGGTAAATACGGAATATTTTAAATAATTAAAATATCCGTAACGTTTCTTCTCGTTTTGATGAATTAAATATTTGATAAAATAAATGATATTGACACGCGACGTAAGTGGATGATAAATATGCACGGGAAAATTAAAATTAATAATTTAAGAATGAAGAAGATTGCGTACTGAACGAGCAATTGAAACTAATTAATTTAAAAAGGAATTAATCAATTAACCCGACCGACTCTGATATTAAAAAGTAGCGAGTTTTCAAAAAGAATCATTTAAACTCGGTGCAGTATAATTACAGATTCTAATTTACGAAAATTACGAGTATAATAAAGATTGATTAATACGCGATTGATTACCAAGATATAAGCCAGGTGAAAAAATAAATTAAATAGCGTGAAGCGAATATTTGTTTCTTAAAAAAATTAAATCAATAGAAACGAATATTTATCTCTAACTGCGCGCAATATCTCGCTTCTATTAAAAAAAAAAAA
>NIJG01000006.1:704459-742202 GCA_002201625.1 Euglossa dilemma
AAAAAAAAAAAAAAAAAAAAATCCGTATATGTAACTACATTTAAAGACAAAAATTTACTCGCGTAAATTTCAGAGATATAAAAATTCCTAGCACGCGAATTTTAATTCAAAAATAAAATTAATGTACGCGAACGTATAAAAACAGATTAAATAACTAAGTAATAACTAAGTAATTAGATAAAAAAATAAATTATAATTAAACAATGATTATCGAATGAATGCATAATTATCGAATAAAAATGAAAGGTTAATGAAATGAATTGTATAAGCTAGTATTACTTGGGATAAACACCTATAAAAACACTTCCTGGTAGGAAGCAGGGAAAGGAAGTCGAGAGGAAAGGAATGTTGTTTACTATTCGCTAGCACAGGGCTAACGGTCGAATTCCTTTGTTATATATTATTAACTGGGTTCTTCGGAGTCGTCGCTCATGCGTATAATCCCAAGGTTTGTGTATAAGAAACGGTCGAGTTCGAGCTCGAGCTCAGGCCACGGACAAGGACAATGTTGTTTAACATTCCACGTGCCCTTGTGTGCTCAAGCGTGCTGAAAATCCTGGCCAAATAATTTACGGAATAAAACCCATCGACGAACTACGATCATTTCAATCGAATCTCGTCTCTGAAAAAAAGGGAAAACAGGAAAGAACCTTTAATTATAATCAACACTATCGAGTGATTCCAAATTCGAAGCGATTACTTAACAAAAATTAAACATAATCATTCTATTAATCTTTAATTTACCTCGCTTCGATTTTAAAACCTACTCCTCGAGGAATGCTTCCTCCCATTGGTTTTTACTTAAATTAATAAAAACGTCGCTCGAAAAACAGATCGAAAACGTAATTATACCGCACGAGATCGAAATGTACGTACGGAATTTAAATAAACCACATTGTCAAATTTCAAGTGTACACACGTACCGTAATAACATGCAAAATATATCAGTGTCCTTTCATTCTACATGATTGGACCCCGGAGAAATAAAGAATGAATAAAATGAAAAAATAAGTAATTAAAAGACTCACCGTTCATGAAACAGCTACGCAGTATCTCGAATCCAACATGGCGGCCGCGTCACCAACCCTTGGCATCTAGCAGCAAACGTAGACACGTGTTGAGTAAAAATTTAAAAAATAAATTAAAAAACTAACGCGTACGTGGGTATACTTATACGATTAATTACGAGGAGTTATTAACATAGTACACTGTATCGCGATATACTAGTTGAAACGTAAAATCGGTACCCGCGATATAACCGAACGCGTGACACCCAACCTTGTACCGGTTCAACAGCCAAGACGACACTGTGGCCCGAATTCACTCGGCCTAGGTCGGCCGGTGGTGGGGGAAGTTCGTCTAGCAGTAGAGTGGGAACCTGGAATCTTAGGCTATTCTAACGAAATTATTTATTTTCGTCAAATTTAAATATTTTATAAAGGTATATATGAAAGAATCTTGTTCCACACGTATGGTGGACAGTGGCTAGCATTATGATTTGTGTTTGTAGGTTTCTTAAAACATTTAATTAGCATCGTTTGTGAATAATTTATTATTCTGTCATGAATTTTTTGTTGTAAATGAAAAATAAGTCTAGTCGGCCGATAGTGGGGGAAAGTTCGGTTAACAGCAGAGTGGGGACCTGAAATCTTAGGCTATTCTAACGAAATTATTTATTTTCGTCAAATTTAAATATTTTATAAAGGTATATATGAAAGAATCTTGTCCCACACGTATGGTGGACAGTGGCTAGCATTATGATTTGTGTTTGTAGGTTTCTTAAAACATTTAATTAGCATCGTTTGTGAATAATTTATTATTCTGTCATGAATTTTTTGTTGTAAATGAAAAATGATGATCGATGGCGGTAAATATTTCGAAAATGATTTGGTATCATATCGGAGACTTTTTTATGGCACTTGTTAATTAATTTACATATCCTCAATGAGAAAGCAATTTGATAGATTTGTTATTATAATATCACAGATTGGAAGCTCTAATTTCAATTATTCCTTTGTCATTAAAAATCTATATATCTTACGAAATTTATAACATAATTAAATTAGGAAGCAACTTAAACAAAGAACGATTTCCCAAAGTCGGAGGAAGCTTACATCGTTGTAGCGAATTAATAAAACAAACACTCTTTGCATCGAAAGTTTCTACGCGTATTAAAATTTATATTTAATGTGTACCTTAGGGCACACGCAACTACGTATTATAAAAAATACAGGTAAACATAACAAGTGATTACAAAGCACAGCTGTGAGAAAACAAATTAATTTTGCATCGAAATTTTCTTTTAAATTTATTGTTTATAACGTCATATCGGATTGGAATATTTTACAAGCTGTTACACGTATATAACAACGACATTTAATTTTTGAAGCAGCGTGTCCCATAGCATGCTGTACGAAATAATTCCAAAAATATACATAAATTTATTATAAATCTGCTAAGTACATAATCTCTTCGGCATTGTATAAATTTTCAATTTTCCAACGAAATCGCTGAAGTAATTTATTTTTCTCGCGATTTTTTTAAATTAAGGAAAAAATACCGTGTACATCCATAGTAATAATTAAAAGTATACTAAAAATAATTAATCGTTTACATATTTATAATTGCGTTCTTTCTCGATAGAAAGCAATATTAAAAAGTAACATGTAAGCTGTCAAAAGCAGTAAAGGTATGAACACTGAAACGTATTATTCTAACGTTGAAGTAAAATTGGGTTGCAGCTGAAATTATATTAAATAAAAAGGGAAAAAAAGAAAGCACCGGTTAATATTGCCACGTAAAATATTATTCGTAAAAGCACGAAACTCTTTCTTACACTTAACGGTACGAAGAGTAAAGAAGATCCGCGATTATCCTTCTCTTCTTTCTTCAAATTCGTTCACCTATGTTGGTAAAACCTCTCTTCGAAACGAGGAAGAAAAATAGATTAACGCTATCTCTTCGGACACGTTCTCAAGACAATGATACTTCGGTGTCATAAAAATGCAAACATCGTAAGGAGATTACTTTTCCAATTTCAGAAGCCCCTTCAATCTCAAAACTTTCGACCCGCTTCAAGTTTTTCCCATCGATCTTCTTTTTTTTTCTCCCTTCTCGAACTTCACCTATTTTAGATAAAAGAAAAAAAAAAGTTTCGCGCCTGAATTGTTTCAAACCGTTAACGAAATAAACGCATCGTATCGTTAATCCCATCGTGCTACACGTCCACGTTGCAATTCGGCTTTCGTACATGTTATAACGTCAGATTGCTCGGTGAAGCACATGCGTTGGCAATATTGTTTGTTCAACGCAGCATCGGAATTTTCAGTATGTTTGCATATAAATTCCATCTCGTCACCGGTTCTCCTCTATGGCTTTTATCCTTCACGAATTCGACATAATATTTAGAAAAGGAACACAAGGAAACGCATGGGCGTTGTTGTTACGACGTATAATGAAATAACCCGGCTATGGTGAACGTTATTAACTTCCGCTCCACTTACGATGCTGCGAAAAATTATTTCATCGTGCAAATACGACTCGAATTTACGTTCCTGTAACGATGATCTTCGGACGTTCGTTCTTGTCGCGTGTTTCGCTGCGAGATAAACTGCCGAGGTCTGCGATCAAAGGGCCATTTCGGGGGGTAAAATAGCGCGATCATGATTAGTCTGCAAGCGAGTCAGTAAAACGAATTTCAAAACGTTATCTGGCCACGTTTCTTATTTTGATAAAAGATAAAAAAGAACGGTAATCAAAGAAATTAACACTAGGTTTACGGGGGTTTTTTTGTATACCTATTTCTACGGACACCCGTCAGATTTAGGGCGAAAAAAACCACATATTTTCTTTAAAAAACAAACGATGGGTTTAATTTGAAAACAATCGCAATATTAACAGACTTAATATAAGTTAATTAAATCTGTTAATATCGTATAATTGAAGCAACCCATCCGTCAAATTGACGGGTCCCGTAAATCTAGTGTTAATCGACGTTCTTTCTCTTGATAAATATACGTACTCTATTTACTGTTTACAACGTTACAATTGTGGCAGAGAAACTGACCGCTCTCATCGAAGAATTCCACGTGTAACCCTTGCTATTTCGCTGATCTGTCTACCCTTGATCCCAATTTGCAACCACCGCGACGCTCGCACTGCAAATGAACACGAGAAGAAAAGGGAGCATCAGCATTTCCACGCGGTAATAACGATTGAACGAACGCAAACAATCTTTTCCAGGTCCAGTTCGCACCCACTGGGGATCTGGGAGAAGTCGGAAAGGATATCGGGGAAGATTGTGGACAGCTTATACGGTCGAAATTCCGTAATCTGCCGGTGGAATCGCTGGCCTTAACGCCGCTTCGAGGGGGCGGCTTGAGACACGACCGTGGACGGCATCGGTTCTCCATCGACCAACCGTCATCCCCTATACGATCTCCAATTCGTCACGATCCGCTGTTAATGCTCTGATCGTGTCTCGCAGGATTATCCACGGCGAAAGGACCGGCATCGAAATCGTACGTGATATCACAGGATTAAAAGAACAGAATACGTGAACAGCTTCGCAAAGAGATTGCCAGATTGCGAGGTATTTCGAGAAGATCTGAGAGCCGAGGGTTGAAGGCTCGGATGAGACGTAAGAGGAAAGGATAAAGGGTTTTTCAGACGTACGATCCGTGGAACACGTTGCACCGGAAGAAGAGATGGATGAATCGACGGAAGAGGCTTGTTCGTGAAAGTGGACATGTCCTGAAAAACCGGACGCCAAAGTCCTCGAGCTAATTTATGGAATACGAATGGACCATCGGTGGTTCACGAAAAAACCACGTTTGAGAGAGGATCCCTCTCGACGCGGATCGTTAAGCCGGTCACGAAGCGGAGATTTTGAAGGGCTCTAATAGGCTGCGAGATGTTAAATAGACAGTAGGAATGCGGATTACGTGATTAACTCCGGAACGTGGAAGAAACGATCTGGAAGTATCAAATGCCGGAACGTTGAATGAAACGAGTTTCAGTTACCAAAGTCAATTTTCCAAATGGAATGTGAAATCGATAGCGATATGCTATCGAGCGTGGAGAACTGGCTCTCCCTTGGCAATAGAAAAAGTTAGAAGGATGCAGCCTGGTGCGGAGGAACGATGTCCAGCCCGTTGACAGACGAATCCTCAGCGACGTGTCCAGCATCCCCGAATACGTCCCCGGCGTCTCACAAATCGGACGCGTCCTTCTGAATCGTAAAGTCTCGCGCGGACAACGCAGTAAATACGAAGGGATGCCCAGCGGAGTAATCTTGCTGGACGGAGAACGAAATTCGTGATCCAGAAGAGGCGATACCCTCGACGGGAGAGTGACAGAGAATTCCTGAGCTGCAGCTGCGAAGAGATTGCGCCGTGTTCCAGTGTCCGATATTGCGTTGTCTCGTTCTGTCTGCGAGAAATGGATCAATCGTACAATGCTCATACACCGCCATCGTCGTTTATCGAAAGATTCCTATGGAGTGTGGCTTAGTTTCGATACTTTTCCTTAAACGGAGGATAAGACACCCGGTTTCGAAGCAACATATCAGAAAAAGAAATCCTGAGAAATCAAAAGAATCCTCGATTCTTTAAAGATTACAAAATGAATTACAAGAACGATACTTGTACGCCCGATCTGGCTGATCAAAGATCAAAGATCCAAAGAGGAAATTAAAAATTGTCTCGGATCGAGGAACGATGCAGCCATCCCTCGGAATGCGATGCCAAGCTACACGCACCACGAGGACACGCTGCGCCGTACGCGCTTGAACGCAACTCTGCAACAACTGAAGCTCCTTCTCCATCGCATAGCGATCATGGATCGGCTGGATAACTACACAAGCATTTTTCGAAGCCTGAACATCACCGACGAGGACCTCGACTACGTGACCAACTACATCGACAACCTGACCATTCAGAAAACGAGCAGCGACCAGACCTGCTGCTACTGCAACGGGACCATCCGCGATTGGGCTGCTAGATACAAGAACTATCACGGTTACGTGGCACTGGTGGTCTGCCTGTTCGGTATTCTAGCTAACATGCTGAACATCGTGGTGCTAACGAGGAAAGACATGGTCGCGACGCCCATAAACCGAATTCTCACGGGTCTAGCCACCGCCGATATGCTCGTGATGCTGGAGTACATCCCGTTTGCTATTTACAAATACATCGTGCTGCCAAAGAGGCAGGTATTTCCTTACGAGGGCGCGTTGTACGTCCTGTTCCACATGTACTTCACACAGGTGCTGCACACGATCAGTATCGCTATCACGCTCACGCTGGCCGTTTGGAGGTACATCGCTATTAGGTGAGTAGGATTCCTATCGTTTTATCGATCAAAAGGACCACGAATTTCAAATTGGACCAACTCGTGATTTCACTGCTGTTCGGGTTAAGCTTCGGCTACGAGTCCGTTTTACTTTGTCTCCTTCGTCCAAATTTAATTATTATTGCCATTAAGGCATTTCCACAGTGAAATACCTCTCTTACAAAGGACTAAACCGAGATACTATTTCCCAGTAAAACCTCCACGTAACCGAGTTTCTCGGGAAATTATGATTAATCAGTTTTATGAAACGCGTTTCATTGCTAGGCCTTTAATTCGTTACGCGGTGTCTACCAATTAGCTTTCTGCGAGATTTTAATACGTCCTCTGTTTAAAATCTGCTGCTTTTGAAACGCGAAGTTTAGGTAGATGTTGATTAGCGAGCTCGTAATTAAAACCAGAACTAAATGCCAGTCGCGTGTCTTGGTCACTCAAAGAAGGCTACGCCGAAGATGTAAAATAGATAAATTTTAATTCGTCATGTTGGAAATTGGTCGGATAATCGATATCGGACTTGAAATCTTATTAGACACTAAGATAGATAGAAGGTCTGCCTGTGACGTAGAAGAAATCCAATTAGACTTCTGGAGAGATGAATCGAATTTTGTTTGAATCGAGTACGCGTTTAAATTCGCAACAGCTTGATCGGTATAATACAATTCTTATTATAATATCCCACGATATTTTCATATATCGAGTGATAACGTCTGTAAACATAGCGTGTAATTAAGTTACAAATTAATCTATAACAATTAGGGTAAATAACACGGAGCGGTTGCCAAAATTAGCTAATTAATTCAAATTATAATTATAATCCAAATCAGGAAGAGAAAGAAACGTGTATTTACTGTTTTTGTATATTTTTTCTCTCCTGAAATACATAAAACAAGATTAAAAATAGAAAAAAACGACACCTTATACGTTTTCGTTTTATTTCATTTCTGGCAAGTTTCGAATGGAAAATTAAGAAAAACGAAGACGTATAAAGTGTCGCTTCTTTTTTCTCTATTTTTCATTTCTACCGGTTTCGAATAGAAAATATTTCATGCATTTACATTTACGAGTGGTATCGGTGTCTAATGCCAAAGATTATCAGTCGATACACGATCAAATATAAACATTTATTTATCAAAGACGATGGTACACGAGTGAAAACCTCTGTGTTACAACCAAAATCCATATTACAACACGTTGAACACGGATTTAATCTGCATCGGATATCGATTTAGAAATTATAACCATGTAATAATTGGGAATAACAATCCTAAACAAAATAGAAGATATTATCCGCTAAATACTTGTCTGTCGGATTATTGTACAAACAAAACGGTATGGACAACACCGATTCCCCAATGACCGTTAAAACAACGGAACGAACCGAACAAATTAAGTTTGTTGGTTAACCACCTGTTTGTCGATGGTTACGCGAATATATTGTTTATCAAGTTTCTGGAATTCAGCAGCTCGTGCTGCCGGTTTATCGTCCGTACAAGATAGACTTTTCAAAGAAATTCAAGTACTTATTCTTTACCCCAATAGTAGGGAAAAAAAGAATTACCAAGGAATTACTTGTTGTTATCGTTAGAAACGAATCGAGATATTCCCTTTGCTGTTTCGCTGAAAAGAAAAAACTATTTACACTGGAAACGCTGCGGCTGAATAAACTACCTCACCCAATTCTTTTCTCTTCGAATAAAGATTTCATTGTACCTAGTTATTGTTCAACTTTAGACGAACCATGAGCCGATCATACGCTCTACTTCGTATATCGAAACGAATCGGTTTGTCTCTTGCTCGATCGTGTTTCCCAACAACCGAGTGCCTTCGAAACTGAATATCGGGGACAAATATTTTTTCCGTCTATTTTTTTTTTTTTTTTTATAAGACGAATAGATCGATATTTCTACTAAAAAGAAATGAGTCGTTCAATATAGTTGGATTTATTCCCCAGTTAGTGACTAATTAGCTTTGAACTATAGTCGTGCGAGAAGAGAAACTATGTATAATAATAGCAACAGTCTGCTGTTGGACAGAATATTTAAGATATCACTCGCTATATAGCGTTATTCCAAAGTTTCTCGTCTGGGTTACCAAACTTGTAAACTGATTGAATTCTGTCTCGAGTTCGGAATAATAAATCGAGTCTTAAATGCATTTGAGATGCTCTATTTGTACGATTTAAAGTTTATGAATACTCATATTCGTTCGTACTCAATTCCAACAAGTATTCGGGCTGTGTGCAACAAGTTGTCCATACACAACAAGAATAGCAATCTGTTAAGCTGAACCATTTTTTATTGCACGTTTCCTAGTAAATCCGTCACGTGTACTATCTTTTAAAAAAGTCCAATCAACTTTCGGCAGCGTTCGATTTATACGTTCGCATCGAGTTACAATCTATTCCGAGTTCGATAACGAACCAACAGGTCGATCGATTCATTCGTCTCTTCGTTCGAAATTTCGTGCAACGATAAAAATTTGATACGATCGTGACAATCGAGCGTAAAAGTCCGATCGATCGTTCATCGTTCGTCGAAATCGTTGCAGTCCACGGATAAGGCCCCTTGCGTGGTTTTGTTCACTGTCACACGTCGTGGTTGCAGGAAAAAGAGGATTTAGAAAGTGATCAATGGATCTTACGTGACTTGCTGTTTCCTTTATCTCGACCATAAAACAAGAGACCAAAGTGTAATAAATCGTGGACGGAAAGAAAGATTAAAACGTTTCGTGGAATATTGAAACATTAAATAGCAGAAAGTTTCGCGAATTAAACGACAGGAATGATAAAAAATATCTTTGAATTCGCACGATTGTATTAAAGCTGCATTTGCAGCAAGTTCGAGCGCGATTCCGTGGCAGAAGCTGCAAAAATGTTAAATATAGCGCGAATAAACAAAAAGAAAGGAAAGTGGTTGGTTTCGATAAACAACAAACGTCGTGTTCAACGTGCAAACGAAAGAAAATATCAAGTCACTGATATTCGCGAGATAATTTCGCAGTTTGCTTAATTACCTTTGCAAAGCCATAAAAGTTAACTTCGACGATAAATGTTGCTATGAATTTCGGGGCTAAATTATCTCGATCCATTTTCCTGCATTCTTGTTAGATTACATATTAAATCGACCACCGTCCAATCTACGCGACTTCAAACACGAGATCACGAATTTGTACGTTGGTAAATTCGCATACTTTCGTTAATCGCAAAATTTCAAAGGCTATTCGAGATAAATCCGGTATAATAAATGGCAATATTCGCAGAAAACTCGGACGTGCGAATATCGCGATCGAGAATTTCCAAAAACTTTTCGGCAATTATGCGAATGGAATGGATAGAATATTTATGCGGACATCGTTTCGCCTGAATTTCGCGTTATTAATAATAAATTGCACGGTTCGTTCCATCCGATTTTCATGTCGTTCGAAGCTACACCGATGGCCGGTGTGGAATTCATGTGGAAAAAACGACGAGAAGAGTTACGAAGCACCGTTAAATCTTGATTTGTACAGCTGCTGGTAATGAAAAACGTCAGATACACTTGTGCGAACTGTCGCGATAAAACGGATCGACTATACAAGTGATGCTGGACGATTATCCACCGCTGCAAGATGGCGGAAAAATGAGCGTGCATTAAGCTAATCCGATTGGGATGCTTCGCGACTACACTCGCATAGAAAGCGTGCCATTTGCTAGAATGAAATTAAAGTAGTCTCCGGGATACCATTTGACGTGATAGCGCAATCGCAATTTCCTAGGGGAAATTTAACTATAAGCTGTAAAAATTGGTCCGGCATTCGAGGTAACACCAGCGATTCGATTTAGCGTGTGTAAGCGAATTAGTTCGAATATATAGACAGTCGGTGTTAGTATATATTTGTTCTGATATAACAAATATTTATTTTAAAATTAAAAATGGATCGCGTAATAATATAGAAGGAACGTATATTATTTTAAAGGCTCTCTCATTTTCAACGATTTCTCAATTATAACCAACATTTCCATTTACTCTCTCATTCGTTCTTTTTTCCATGTAATTCATATCACGCTTCATTCGCTACACATATGCTCGTTCTTTCATTACATCCTAAATTCGCGTATATTGATATTCTATAGGATAATTTAGCGACTAAACTTACCTTAATTTCATCACGCCTACGCCTACAATCATCTCTATGACGCTACGATATGAAATAAATTTATAAGACTAAGGATATAAAGCTAAATTCTAATCAACTCCTGCACGGTCACTCTACAATTCCAACTTCAAATGTAACTGCAAACATAATTAATTAACTAACATAATTCCCAAGTATACCTGACTCAACCGCGCCCTTGGATCCCTATTCAACCTTTCACGCTTTCTTCTTTCATTCGCAGGCTTTCTTTGTCATCTACGCTTTTCCAGGTATCCTCGACCTCACTGGGTAAGGTCCTTTAGACACTCAAACCGCATTCCTAAACTTTCACTCGTTGCTTGCACTCGTCGCATAAATATTCCTCTTACAACCCGTCATCTTGCACGCAGCCCTTCTCATACTTCTGTATTTCTAAACGCAAAATTTCTAATTCATCCTAACCATAATATTATTTCTAAATTTTTAATTTCTTCTAAACGTGATACACGTTAAAATCCATGTTCACCGATACCACAGGTGTCTGGGGTAAAATTTCGGGACGCGATACGCGAAAAGGGAATATTACGCGGGGATGGTTACATCGAGTCGGTTACAAGACCCGAGATTACACGGTAGCTTTAAATATCAGAGCAACCGATACTCGACGTACAAATGGGCGATTACACAAATCCTTCGTTATCCCTTGCACGTGATTAGCTTGTACACAGGTTTAATAACGCTGTCTGCTGCTAGAACAACGTTAGAATCTCTGGTATATCTAGCAGAGACGTTAAACTTTATTTCCGCGTTGAAATTCGGTCTATACCGGATAACAGAGTTGACGGAAGAATCATAGGATTATATCGGGCCGCGGGTTCGCCAGGATTAAAAATTCGACGAGGACACGGGGATTATTTCGCCTTTCGTTTTCACGGGCGAACGTGCGAACAACCCAATCTCCGGCAAGGCACACGGGATCGTTATCTCCGCCATGGGGATATTTTCCTTCGGCCAAGTACACATTCCGTAACTTTGTCGGACCGTTTACTTCGGCAAATAACGCATTTGCATAACGTTTCGCAAAGACGCCATCCCGTTTCTCCCGTTCCCTTCGGGCAGAGAGAAATTTTTGAAATTCAGTACCTTCTGCTACGGAATTAAATCGACTTCGAGGCTTTATTGTAATTTTTCCGTTTTTTCGTTCGAAATAACGAAGATACATCATTCGAACGAGTAAGTTTCCGGATACGTGTTAAAACAGGATCGTGGCACCTGACCGAGTGATGCATCGTGGATCAAGAAGAAATATCGTGGTAATGGATAATGGAAAAATACGCGACACCAGCGAGAGAGATGGTTAGAAGTGAAAAAAAGAAAAGAAAAAAGAAGAGAGTCAGGAATTAAATCGATATATTCGCGCGGTTTGGTAATTATAATTATTGAACCGGGTAAAAGAGGAAAAATAGAAGAGACGAGATTGCGTTTGCTGGAATTTGTCCGCATTTCCACGAGAGCGAAAATCTCTCCTCTCTCTAATTTCGCGACGACACGCGCGGTGGTCGATGATCGTTTTTCTCTATTCGCGAGTGTTTAATTCGATTTTTATGCCTGACTGTCGCTCGAGTTATTTGGGATCATAAATGGGAAGGGAAAGGCAATTAAACGTTTTAATTTCATTTAATTCGTATCGCTGTATATTAGGTTTTAATCCTACTTCAATTTCTCGGGGTTGCCTTTGGAATTTAATATGGATTAGTTTCTAAAACGATATTGGATATCACTGTTTCTATTTAAATTGCGCATCGCTTTCTTTCCGGCTGAATATTCATAACACGGCTAATCCGTCGTATAATCGCGTTTCGCGTAATAAACTCACGAAGATGAACGATAAGGTATCTCGCGTTTGTTGTTTCAGTTGCCGCGAATTTCCGGCTGGAACGTGTTCGAGGAAATTTCTAATCACGGCTCGATTGATAGACTGGGCAACTCCGATTTCCACGTTTCCTGGTGCAGCTGCAACGGACAATTTGTTCGCGCGATAATCATTAGCGTGGTTTTTTAGAAGGAGTAAAGGAAACGATGATAAGAGTAAAGGAAACGATGATAAGCAGCGTGGAAGTCCGAGGAAAAAAAGATAAATATGACAAAAGAAAGGAAAAATAAATATTCAAAAAAAAATTTGAAAATTCTACGCTGATGTTGCGATAGTATTGTTTTAAAAAAATTGCTGGAAATAACGTCATTTCTAGGAATTCTGTCATTTATGTAGCGTTAAGTTAAAGATGATAGAAAATAAATTTGACATGAAAACGTAATTATAATCTTTGTCATCGATTTTAATAAGGTGAAGAAAAAATAGAAACTAACATTATTTTATTTATTTTTCTTATAGCGAAATTTTTATAATCGGTGTGCAAACATTTTGAACGCCACAGACAATTATAATATAATTAATTAAGTGACTACATCATGGCGATTAGAGAAAATGTTTCAAATTACAAGTGATTTAGAGAAATTTCTTATGATTTTACGATGGTATAAAGATTACAGATTAAAATCCGTGTCGAACAGTGTTATCAAATAAAGGATCAGAAGATCCAACGTAATATTTGTCTGATACGAATAAAAATTATACTAATTATATCGGCAAGAAGTAAAATAAAATTAATCGAATATAATATGATTTTCAATATAATTTTCAACATAATATGATGCAATAAAATTCTTTGGCATGTAGCAGGATTTCAGTAATTAATTTATATATATCGCGAAAGGAAAAGGATTGAAAATCACAAAGTTAAAGAACAGAGAGAAATATTAATTCGATGTCAAACGACTAATAAAACTTGCCAAGAGGCGGACTCTTTAAATATTTTATCCTCAAATCTCCAAATTTCATTTAAATATGAAGAAGGTTTAATTAATTCCTACATATAAAAGTCAATTCTTTCCATTCTTTTCATGTTCAGTGGAAAAGCAAGTACATGATCAAACGAAACTTGGAGCGTTTAACGTCGTGGCAGTATTTAATCGTATCGCAATAAAAATTATACGAAACATACGTCGGTTACACGTCAATTTCTCGAGATTCATAGCTTTCAAAGAAATTCCCTTTTCGTTTGCAGTCACAGTTAATGCCACTCGTAAATCTTTCACAAGTTACGGAAATTTCCATAACAAACCACTCTTTCGCGATAAGTGAGAAGTTCTGTATGAAGAAGAAAAAGCAATACGTTCGTTTTTCCTTTAACGAAGAAGATATATGTCATAGCATATGAATTATACATACGCATTAGGTTGGGGCAAAAGAAATCCGTTATTTTTATAATTTTAAATGGATTTCTTTCTTCTCCGACCTAATATATATATACACGTGCATATAACTGGAGCGTATATGATTCACTGATGTGGTAATCGATTCATTTTTTATTGGTAAACGCGCTATAATAACCTACATTTCTTATAATTCGCTAATCGCGGTATAATTATTAATTTATTCGTTACTGATATTAGAAAAGTTTAGTAGCGCAGAACGTAGAAAGCGTAAGAACATCGTACGAAGCGGTCGGCATTGGAAATCAAATAAAAATTCTGCTAACGTAAAAAATCGAAAAAAGAACATCTAACAAAAAGCAGCTGTGCTAGAAACGTATCAAAAAGGTATCTAGCATTCCGTTGAACCATGCAAGGATATAGAAAAAGGAACAGCAAATGCGCGAAAATGCCTATGTCGAAAGAATTGCAATACTAGAACAAGCAAACACATAGAAAAAAGACCAAAAAAGGAATTCGAGCAATAAAAAGAGACGATAAAGAACTGAAAGCTCTTTAATAAAAAGAAGAGAAAGCAATGGAAAAAGAATAAATTTCCGAATTAACCCTTTGCATTCCGATTTATAACTCAATTTTGTTAACAGCAACCCTTAACGCTTTCAAGCGTTTTATTTGAAATTTACTTCAATTAAAGCATAGGGCAATTTAAACAAATAAAGAGAGACATGAATTCGATTAAATGTCAGTTTTATTTACGCTATTGTTGTATTTGGAAATTTTCAAGTGTACGATATCTCTTGAAAGGATTTCACACTCGACATAGGACTGCAAAGGGTTAGATAGGACCTAGCTTTAAAACGTGCAGATTTAAACTGAAATGTTGTCGACATAAAAACAAGATCTATAGACATTTACACACAATTCTCCATTCCCTTTACTGTCACTCTCTTTGCCTTGATGCTTACATACGTAACAGTTGGTGTTTTGCATGGCAAAGTCGTGTCCAAATGAAACAACGATATGCAACGAGGAACTGTTTCAATAATACAAACAGCGTACTTGTATGTACTCGGACACGTAAATTGATTAAATGATAAAATAACACGATAAAGGATAACAGAACTTCTTAATAGCAAATAATCTAAAATTACGTCTCGTGTTCCTGTTCATGTGAATGAGAAACTGTCAGAAACGTTAAATAACATTGGCAGGATACTTCGCATCAGGCTATTACACATTTCCCTCTGCATTCGTGTTCTACCGTAACGCTGGAACATATGTATCCCTTACATATATCGTTACGGCTTTCTGGTAACTCAGGAGGAATCGATAGCGCATTAAATTCGATTACAATACTTTGGCCAATAGCTTGGAGCTCGGCATTACCACCACCGTTGGAAAATCGAGGGGATGGAAAAAGGATGGGTTTAGTTAGACAGCTGGAAATCGAATAGCAGATATACTCGTTCCATCACTTACGTCTAAATTTGATGATATGAAATTTCGAAAGCCCTGTATATCGTGAGTGCATGGTGTAACTGACAGCTAGCCTCCGGGTGGAAATGCGAAATCAAATTAAACAGATCTGTTTTACAGATTGTCAAGTTCGAAGAGCAACGTGCTTAAAAAAGAACGCTTAAATTAATTCGACGAAATCGTGGAATAACTTTCCACGAACTATTCTATTCTTCTTTTTCTTTCTTTTTAATATTCCTCGCGAGTAGACGAGAGAAATGCATCGAGAGAAGCAAAAACAAGGTGCTTCGTGGAAAACCGAGAAAGAGGAAGCGATTGTGGGGCTACGAAGACGGCGCAGAGTTGGAGAAAATATCGGTTCCTATTCGTTTGATTAAGTTACGTAGACTATATGTACCTCGAGGGTCATATTTCACGACAGTTTCATTTTTCGAACGGATATCAGCTTCGATCGTGTGGAATTAAAGTTACGAAAGCGATCTGTTTCGTCGAATGGGGCTCGCGAGCGATTTTATGGCCCACCTCTTAAGAGAACCGTTTCCTCTGCGAACTTTGAGTTCGGCGAAAGAGCAAACGAGTTAGCGATCCTTTGACACTTCGTCCCTGACAACTTAAACTATGTATCGAATCTATCCACGTTTCGTTTCCGACCTCTCGAGACAACTTTCAAGCTTCCTGGAACCGTCTTCTTGCACCTCGAAGATAAGATCGCGCCGTGTTTGATCACGCTCGCGTCAAACTCTGATAATTTTTATCAGCTAAATTGACCCGCGTTTAATTTCATCGAGAGTCAAACCGTGGAATCAAATTCCACTAAAACTGCGATTTCCGTGAACAAATATATACGGGTGTTTATCGTACGTCGAAGAAACTGTTCGCTCCAGGATATTTAATTAAAATTTCGAATAATATATCCCGTATATTATATTCCCGTTTATTTATCTCGATTTCATTTGCTGATCTGCAAGATAAAGGTAACCAGCGTATAACACCGCTAAGCTCGTGATTAATCGTTTCAACTGCGTAATTTAAATGACGGGTCTCTCGTTTAAGATACCGGATAATCACTCGAATTATTTCGTCGCTATAAACGAACACGCGAGTGAACGATAACACGGAACCGCGGAACTAGACCGGGGTAGATCGATAAATAAACACCTAACAGGAATTAAGAGCACGATGAGAGAATTTAAACGAAAAGTTTATATATCGTGCGACGTGGCGCGACGACAAGCGAGATGAAATTTCGAGGATACCCTATTGTTTTTCCTTTTCCACGTGTTGCCGGCAACGCGAAAATTAAAGTTTAATCTAGCCGGTCTCTATTCGACCAATTTCCCTTCAGAGAGACGCCGTTGTACCCCGTTCTTTTCTTTGCCTTTAGCTTCATGAAATTCTCTAGAGACAAGATTCAACGAATAAAAGAACGCCGCAACTAGACGATATAGAAATCAAATTTGATTTGTGTAATTCAAACAGTCCGAACGTGTTAATCATGCCATTCGCACGATATTATTATTAATTATTAATATTAGAACGGACCATCCGTGATGTATGCTTAATCATTGCAAGTATACACAGATATGTATAGAGATAGTACTAATTAAATTATAATTACGCTTCTATCCCGGCAAACCAGCGAAGGGGACATAATTTTTCATTCCTCTCCGTTCTTGTGTTTATTTACGTATATTTCAATTACGAAATATCAGTCGTTCCGATTGCCCGGTATTTCCAGCGTTAAACTTTAGAAATTTTCTCGCAAACCGAGGAAAAGAAAGGAAACGCTGTCGGAAGAATAAAGTGAGAAATAAAAGTGCGCTGTTCTTTTGTTATCACAGGTTTCCGCAGTACAGTACCTGGTGTACAGCGTCTCGTTGCAGAACGGCTCTGTGGAGCAGCTTTCTGGTACCCTTTGTCGTATGTGCACCTAGCTATTTCGCATTCGGGGTAAGCAACTTGGTCACTTAACGAACGAACAACAACTCGAGAGTCTAGAGAGCGTATTCTTAGGATAACTATCAATCGCGAATGAAACTTGGACGATCATTCGGAGGTTTTGATTGTCAGATAAGGGAGCAACGGGTGAATGAAAACGGCACGGTGGAAATCTTGTACGTGGTCGGGGCGCAACGCGCGCAGCAAAACGAGTTCTTCTACGAGCTGAATCTCTGGGTGCTGGGAGTGGTGGTGAAACTTTTACCATGCGCCATTCTCACCGTCATTAGCTGCTGGCTGATCAAAGCTCTTTACAGGTAAATTATCAGCCGTGACCTTGCACGAAACGAGATTAAAATCCGCCGTCAAGCAGTAACAAACTCGAGCTCTAGATTGCTTGCTAGACTTGCCTTCTCCGTGTGGAAGAAATTCGTTACATCGACACGTCGTCGTGCACAAAAGCCGTTTAATTGATAATACGCGATGCATATTCAACGAGAATGATTCAATTCCTCGCTCGATCGATCAATTTCGGAATAACTTGCTTAGCCTGTTAGACAAGCTGAGTCGTAACAGGCCTGTCCTCGTAAAGTATTATGCAAAAATTCGCGAAATTGATTATCGAGCGGGAACAATTTGTACGTTCCAGGGCAAAAGGGAGGAAGCAGGCGTTGAAAAGTTACAATCAGTGCAATAACACCACGAACGTGGGTAACGGTCTGATGCCAAGGAGACCGAGCAGATCGGAGAAGAGAGCCAATAGGACAACCAAGATGCTCGTCGCCGTGTTGCTGTTGTTCCTGGTCACGGAGATACCTCAGGGTATCCTTTTCCTTCTGTCCGGCGTTCTGGGCAACAGTTTCTTCCTCAACTGCTACAACAATCTCGGCGAGGTGATGGACATCCTTGCCCTTTTGAACGGCGCTATCAATTTCATCCTTTACTGCTCCATGTCCAGGCAGTTCCGCACCACCTTCGGCCAGCTATTCAAACCGAAAATCATGAAGAAATGGCAGCCAGCTACGCAGCAGACAGACGTACAGAGTACTTACGTATGATGTAGGCTGAATGTTCTACAGACCACGCGTCTTTAGAAGTTGCACATCTCCCGGAGAATAGCCTGAAACTTCCTCCGAGTCTGTCATTTCCACGAGAATGTGGGGTAGATCTGATTGATGAGGACACGATGCGTCACAGGGCTGACAAAGTGAACTATTCCTTAGGTAAAGTAATAGGACAGCCGGTGTCTAAAGTCCCCTCGAATACCATGGTCCAGCTAATGGTCGTACGAGCGGTGTTCATAACATAGTACCATTAAATTTCCATTGTCCGGTCTTTAAGAGAATCTTCGAGGAAGATTGGCAAAGGTTCGCTGTTTTTCACTCCGTCTTTGTCAGTTGTGATTAATGGTACCGGAGACTGATACTTGTTGAAGCTGATACGTAACTTTTTCAGATACATAGAGATGATAATAAGATGTAAGATTAGGGATGCAAGAAGTATTAAATCGTTGATATTAATGTTCTTACGTTTCCAACGGAACCGCGTTCCTCAAGTACAATCTAATTGTCTGAATTAGCACATCCGTATTTAGATAACGCGATTTTTCATTAAAGTCGATAAAAGGTGTACGCGTAACGTCGATGCCGTTATGTAAGAGCCCAGTTGCGGAAAATAAAAAGAGCAACGTAGAAGAATTTTACAAGCGAATAACGCGTAAAAGAGAAACAGCATTTCCAACGCTTTCGTGGATAAACACCGAAAATTGGGGAGCCCTGGCTTGTAAATATTTCAAGTTAATCGAATGCACTTCCAAGTTTCGAGCTTTTACTACGAATAGCAAGTCTGCTTGAACGGAAGTAAATTCGAACCTGTGGTAAACTTTCTGGAACGAGACACGGAAAAGCCTAATATGTATTCGGATTCGATTAAAGCCCAGAACTGTAATTGAAAATAATTTCGTTCGTACCCTCCATTCTATGCATGCATATCTTCTTAATTTGTCGGCTCTCGTTTTTCGTGAAACACGAAACCGCGCAACGATATCAATATTGCGGAAACACGCGCGTGAAAATTAATATTAATATTTCTATAATAATTATAACAAACTGAAAACGATTTTAAACAAGCGTCTCAAAATAAATACAGTGATTTATCAATATTTATTTGCTATGCGTTTCCACCCATTTATTATTCCGATAATTTAAATTTGTTAATATGCCAATCACACTACAGCAACACGTATTTCCTCATAATTTCAGTTTTCACCGGAGTTGTACAGGCTTATTTGCAAAACAAATGTTACGATGTCCTACGAACCATTTGGTTTAATAAATTATGCATAACACCGGACAGGAAACGAGACGGCGTTAATGTTGGATACTTGACAACGAACGATTATTATGAGTCACAGATACACCGACGTTCAAATATTTACGCGTTAAACCACTAAAGTTGTTATTAAAGTTGTACTAATTAACATAATTAATGTAACAAATATATTAAGCTTAACGCTACAACTATGCATAGGGAAGTTAGCGGTTAATAATTTGTTGTTGTATGATTTTGTATAAAAAGCGATAAATAACGGACAGATTTTTGGCTATTGAGCCCGGCTGAAAATCTCTCCCTCCCAGTGTACATTGTAACGACGAATTATTTATAAATTATTTCACGATTACAAATAAACGTTTCTGTACCGAGTATCGTTTTCCATTATCTCCCTTCTTCAGTTTTATGCAAAATAAGTCTAATATGCGAGAACAATCAATAAAAGGAAAATCAATAGCGCGTGTTTACTCTCGCTGATTTCTCCCTCGAATTAATATTTCTGTTTTATTTACCCTTTAAACACCCTCACCCTCCGAGGTTCTAATATTTCCATTTTTATTGGCTGTACGTGGAATTCGCTCATTGAAATCTTTTTGCCTTCAGAAATAATTGAGGAAGGTAATTGAAATATACGAAGCTAAAAAATATCTCGTTAAAGGCAAAACATCGGCAGATCTATAGATCACTGTCCCGTTAATGTTCTCCGGATCTATAGAAGCGATTAAAAACTATTCGATTCGATGTATTATGCTCTATCGCTTATCGTTAGAATCGGGAACAAAGAAACAAATGCTAATCGGAGAACGAAGAGATTGAAATTCGTCGAAACGTTCGCATAGTCGGAAAAATTCGGCTAATTGCCAGGAAATAATTGGAACATTAAATCGATTTTTTAACTTAGTTAATGTCGTATACAAACGTATAAATGTAGCGGATGGCATAACCAAAACGGTAGAGTAAACCGCGTTATACACATAAGCGCGAACGTACAATTATGTAAATGATCGATCCGTTCTCGACGTTACCATACTGTGTCACGAATATTCAAAATGTAAACCATGTAAAAGCGGAGATATTTGCAAGTTCAAGTATAAATAATTTTGTTTCCGTAAAACATTCGTAATTTAAACTTCAATTTCACTCACCGAAATTGCTGTTCCCTCTTGTATACCGATTCACCATCGGTTCCTGAATCTTTCTTATTCTTCCATGGGAAGTTTCCACTAGAGCATACCGGAAGGATAATATTCCTCGAAATTAGTCCTCTTGAAAAACGTGTCACCCAATTCTCCGAAATTTTTATTTTAATATATCAACGGAATGGAAGCTGCAGGTTCGGAGGATCTGAAATTTCGCTGGACCGACATCGACTGATTGCGGCCTTGTAACAAATTTACTGCAAGCTTCACTCTTCTCTGTCATTTCGGGTATTCCGAAGGCGACCTGAATAAAAATTTCATTTTCAAACGTCTCCGTTAAAAAAGATTCGTAAAAGGATTCTTACCGTCTAACATTCGTATCCCTAGCACGTTTTCCTCGATCATTCTCTTCCCTCTTCTATTTCTACTTCGTGTTCGTGAAAGATATTGGAAGTGGAATTTCATTTGTTCTCCGAACCATGCATTTTTCCCAAAATTCCGAAGAAATCGAAGATATTTTTCGAATCGACGATTAACTTCTTTCGCAGGATGTTCAATTTTAATTCTTCGAAGGGATAAAGACAGAAGACGATCCTCCTTCGCAGATAGACTCAGTCTTGAAGTGACTTAGCTCCTAAAGAAAATGAAGATAAAATCGTTGACTCGGATGTATGGTTATCCCGGGATAGTAGAACGCTTTTGCTATCTGTAGCATCCAACCACGGTTCAGCTCCCGCTTTATTCACGGTTCCCAGGAGCTTTTTCTCTTTCTACTTTCCAATCCTCTTTATTCGTTCGCACCGACACCACTTGATCAATCTGAAATGACATTCAAGCTCGGCACATGCAAATCACGTTAACTGTATTCCACGTTATACATTTCTCCATCCATCCAATCAAACAAGTTTTATATTATATATATGTATACGTATGTTTTTTTGACGCTTTCGACACGGAACAACCAGATCAATTTTATACGACACAGATATTATTGACTGTTGCTCAGTATGCAGCTTTAAAACCAAATTCGTCGAGTTGATAACTCGATTAGGACAATGGAAACCGACAGTAAAGAAAGAGAATGCAGGAAATTGAAAATTTTCCTTTGCCATGAAATTTTTAGTCTATCAGAAAACCACTGTGTCTGGAATTGTATCTGGATCTGTGCTTTTCGTGAATGTATCAGGTACAACGAATATACGGTACACAATGCACTGTTTGTCAGATTGAAAGAAGAATTCAATGGTTTTCCATTTACTCGAATTTCTCAGAAGTGCATTCGTCGTCTTTTCTAATCGAGTTCCTCCTCGTCGGTATCGTGTAAAGTAGCTGAAGAGCAAAACACTCGTCTCCATCCACGTTCCATTCCTTTCCGATGGATTTAAATTAATTATTCGCATCAGAGACAGTTGAACGTATCACTTTTTCTAATTTTCAAATTCGAGCTTTACCAACGTATCCCATTCAGGCTCGTAATCGGTTAAAATTACGCGCGATCAATAAGCGGAAAGAATCAATTCGATCACAACAAACAGCCTAAAAATGATAAAGTACAACTCATAAACATATAAAGTAATAAATGAAATGTTTCAGCTTAAAGACGCTTCAATGCATTATACGATTGCACAGTGCTTCGTTAATTCTCGTGAATTATTCAGAGCTCTCGTTACTTTCCAATTATCAGGCGTTCGTCTCTACCTCGTTTATAATGCAATACACAAGAATACTCATCGTAAACCTGTAGGATTGCAATAACGACAGAGAAAGAGAAAAGAGAACAGAGAAGAAAAATAAAAGTCGTAGACATTGGAATAGCGAAGGCTGGATCATACATGGTTAAAGCATAATTAAGGAATATTGACGACTTTAGAGAGTTTCCTTACAATTACTGCAAATTCCTTTGCTGCTGATAATGAACGGAATATTAAAATAAAATATTTATTTCCAGGTGATCTATACCAGCTTTTTCAATGGCACAAATATTATAGACATTTAATTACCGAAAAACATTCCTGTTAAATCGAGTTTAAAATGATCATAAGCGAACGGTATTAAACCTATTTCCATCGATGCAAATTGCAATTTCCGTTTGCCACGAGATTTTCAAATATGGAACGCCTCTCCAGCGATTTTCCGTGTAAGTACATAAACACGACATAAATTTATCGTGAAATGCGCTCGAACGCTCGTAAAACTTCCAGTAACAGCACAATCAAACATTCAGGTCGTTTCCTTCCCTCGTTTCCTCCCATTTGTTAAAGTAATATTTAAAAAAATGAAATACTTCAAACGTTATTCAATTTTTTTCAAAAATTTCGAAAGACGGAAAGGGTTCAAGACGCTCGAACTACCTGTATTTTGTCTGCTTAATCTCTTCGCAATTTAGTGTCACATAAACGTACAGTGTAACGGGAAATATTTGAAAGCTCAACTTTAACGAGCGTAAGCCCATGTATCAAGCAACGATCAATCCTAAATAACTCTAGAAAGAGATTATTCAAACTTTTAATCGGAATACACGTTCATGTCCTTGTTAACTATGTAAACTCAGTACCGTACATGATAAATCGTTTAAAGAAAACTGAGACAACTAGTCTCGCATAATAAACAGGCAATTTTTCATTTGAGTACAATTTAATTATTTCTCTAATATAGGGGTTGTAACAAATAGACAAGTTCATACCGGAAAAATGTAAAATAATTTGAAACTGCGTGTCAACAAAGATATATCATTTTATCAATGTATTTCCGGAGCCTTCCAGCCTTTATTCTTCATTAATCCTTGACACTTTCGAAACAGTACCCACTGGGAATACAAGTACGAGTTAATGTACCGTGGTCATTTAGAAAAACTTAAATGAGAAAACTGGTTCTCCTTGGCACGTGGAATGTTAGACGAGCAAGGATAAGCAATAAAGTATTCAAACATGATAATGCATACAAGGATCCGTAGTAAATAAGGAAAATGTAAAAAGCGAAGAATCTTGATCGATGCTGCACTTAACTCTATACAAAACAATTATATTCAATTTCTATTTCTGTATGCTTATTTATATTTTTAATTTGCTCGTTTTCCTTTTTCGTTTGTTTCTACTATCGTATGCATATATAACCACCTTATTTGCTTACAATTTTGTTCAATTATTTATGTTTTCCGAACAAACATATTTCACGGAAATTGTTTAAAATGTGAAACGCGAATGAGAAGTTCCATGTGTACCGTTATTAATAGACGCAGTTACGAAATATTAACAAGCATTGAAGAAATTTCGGAGACGAAATTTTTTAATTCTAAGAAGTGGATGCCTCGTTTCAAACTTCGTCGGAGTTAAGTACCCTCGGCTCCTCCTCCTGTTTGCTGCTCGTTCTTTCCTGATGAAGTTTCGTTGCCAGTTTCTTTGCAGTCTGCGTAATCTGCGGTAACAAACAAAAGGGAGAGGAAAAGAAATTAAAACGAAACAGCTTCCGTTCTCCCTATACCTCAGTAGCATTACCTGTGCGTCCACCTCGATCACAGCCGTAATATCATTCAGTGCCGTTAAAAGTTCAACCGCGATACTTCTTTTGCCTAGTGCCTCTAATATTATTGCGTAATTGATTAATACCAGTGGATCTTGCGGCGACAAAGCATGAGCCTTCTCCAATACTTCCTCCGCGCCCTCCAGGTCATCCAGACGCTTTAGTGCAACTGTAACAAAGGATTCACCTTTTTTTACTAATATCGTTCATCGTCTTATTGTTCTTATCATTGAAAGAGTGCTATTATTCCATTTTTCTGTAATTTCAATGCGAACGTAAAGCTATGTCTGTCGTGACACCAAAAATTTAGAGATAATCGAAAAAACATGTGAACAACAAAGACGGAAAGGTCCACAATACTTGTGAGTAATTTTATTTACTGAATTAAACGAAATAAATTATAAATCGAAGGAATGAATTTTCATTTTTATCGTATGTTTGTAACTATGTACTCGTCGTGTAAATTTATAAATCTATGTTCCTCTTTAAGCAATATTTATCGAATTGTTCGTAACTCTGTTGCATTTATCGAAATTATATAGGTCACAGCTCTTTCTAGATACAATTTAAAAAAATATAAAAAAATCTTACGTCCAAGCAGGAGATATGGCATTGGGTTTTTTGGGTCAGCACTAACCGCAGCGCACAAATAAATCGCTGCCGAGGCTGGTTGGCCAGTGGTCAGAAAAACCATGCCCAAATTATAAGCGGGCAGAAAGGCCATAGAATTGAGGTAGTGAGCTCTTTTCAAACAGCTAATTGCCTGGAAGTAATTAGAGCGTTAAACTCATTTGTCCGACAATTACGGTAGCACGATTAATGAATAGCAAGTGCACTTGTGAATCATACGAATCTGACATTGGACGAAATCAAATGTTAATCATGTCATAAAATCACTCACACAGGCTCCAAATCATAATAGTGGAAATCGATCGTAGAAATTAGAAATCAAGTTACAAGAAACATCTGTCGAATTTGCTTAATTGTTCAAAACATAACCGAGAATTCGATTCCTTAAGTAATAGGAATTAAAGCCTCGAACAAGAAAAACGTATGCCTCAACGTGCTTATTTTTTTTTCTCGACCGGTAGGAGAATGTTTTCCATTCTCGCTCTTCTTATCGACGACAACAAAGGTATATAACTAGAGCTAAGTTTTGAAGTTGATCCATTTAATTTCGAAATCTCGGCCCACTAACCAAGTCTAGTTGAATAATAGCAGAGTAGATTAAGCGACTTTCACTCCGTGCACATTACTGTCTGCAATTTAAATATGAATTCGAAGGGTTCAAAAATATATCATAAACGAAACGTTTACTCGTACATGCATTTATCATAAAATATTTCGTGTAACTTTATCTTTTTCTAATGTCATAAATAAACTTTTTTCTCAAAATAAATGTAAAGATTTCTATTATTCAGTTACTGATGAAAAGTTCAATTGGATTTCAATCGTTTGAATCGTCGTAATAGACTATAACTTTCTTTCTTAATGGTGACCTAGGTTTCCTGTTAGAAAACAACCTAGCACATAATGCATTCGCTGATTTCCTTCCGCTTCGACTGTAACAGTGCATTGCACGCAATCCCTTAATTGAGTTCCTCTGGGTCGCAAGTGTGTCCCGGCCGTCATTCTGAGACTACGCCTTCTACGAATACCATCCCCTTTAATGAACCTTAAATTAATTATCGTCATTAAATTCGGCAGCGTACACGGATTCTCCTTCTCACGAATAAAACCCATGCCAGTCACGATTTGCCACATTCTCGGAATAAAATGTTGAATTAGTCTTTTCTTAATTTCCACGAACAGAGTGAATTGTGTTCTAGTAGAGTGCAGTAACATAACATGTCACGATACTATCTCTATTTTTAAGTGTTTTTGGTTTTTATTTGCATTATCAGTTTTCTTCTTTTAACTTTTTTATAAACTTTTATATCTTCGCGATAATAATAACATATTTAAAGATAATCGGAAAATATCTAAATAACTTACAGCTACGAATTTTTGCTTGCCGTAAAAACACATTCCGACATTGTTCCATAAAGCATATGATTCTGGAATCGATTGTGAAGCTAGCTTATACTTCGATAATGCCACATCATACTCCTGGTGAGACTGAAACAGTTTAACAGTTCGATAAAATTTCAAGGTATCGCATGCCTCTAATTAAATTCTTTAAGTACATTGATAAAATACATTTACATTACAAGCGATACCAACAAGGAGGACACTAACTTGAATTATGTAAGCTATCGGTAAAATTGCCTTGGTGCAATGTGGAGAATGAGCAACTGCATTTCCAAATTGTTGAAATGCTCGTTGAATATCGTTAATTTTAAGATATAAGAGACCCAATGCGGATGCAGCATTGATGCTTTCCGGATTACCGCTAAAAAAAGAAAAAAGACGAATCAGTGATAAATACAGTGTAAAATAACAGTATTTCCAGACTTTTCATAATTATTCGTAAATAAGATTTCTCTTAAGCATTTTCACGTTTTAATAACGCAACAGCATTATTACAATTAAAAATTAGGCACCTTTTTAATTATTTAGTTAAAACAAGTGAAACTCAAACTGTACGTTTAAAATTATCTCTTTTATTATCTTTTTATTTCTTAAACATTAGAAATACTCACACGAATATCGCTAAAACATAAAAGAAATGTAATTTTAATCAACGTTGCGTTAAATTATCTGCTTAAATCGCTTTTGTTTATTCTGCATCTTTTATAATCTGAGATCTGTAGCTAAAATTTGCAACAAGATAAACATAATACGCCGGAGTGAATCGTAAACAAGAATATTCGTGCCGACAATCTTGCAAGGCGAGAATTAAATCTGCAGGTATAAGATGTTTGTGAAGACAGATGCGCATTTGTCATAAAATAACGAGAAATGATTCGTATACCTAAGAGCAGCCGTGTAAGCGTTTTGCGCCTCTGTAACATGATCTTCAAGAAGACAAACTTTTGCGAAAGCAATATATGGTAACTCATTTTTCGTCAACTCCATCGATCTTTTTAAATACTTTTTCGCTTCATAGAGTTGTCCCAACTTCAGGTAACATTCACCTAAAAAATAAAAAAAATGAATAAACTTCTATGTAAAGACTAAGTTATTTATTATTAATTATATTTGTGAATAACAATTATAATTCTTACAAAAACTCTACATTATTCTTATTGTATTGCCAATAAGCAATCGACGTATATCAATATCTAAACAATTTGATATGAAACAGCTTAATACATGCCTAAATTAAAATAAATTTCCCAGTCTGGTATATTTGATAACTTCTCAGCTTCCAAGTACGTATCGACTGCACGCTTATGACTTCCCATTATCAAACTATCGAATAACATATTATTAAATATTAAGGAAAAAATATTAAATTTATTTCAATAATTATTTGATTTTTGATGTTCGATGATTTTATTAATTTTAATGTTTTTCACTGCCAATTCCGATCTTTAAACTAATGTTTATTTATAAACTCATAAAAATTAAAAATATTTTAACTCAACTGAAAAAACGGACATTTCTTACGCTACAATGTAATTAGATCGAGTACTGCTCTATTAGTATCTGAATCTGATTTCGTTCTCGAACAGCATATCCGAAATCAAATTTCCCTTACTTACAATGACTTAGCTATTTGTTTCACATTATTAATATTGGTCGAATTGACGTTATAAGCTGCCTGAAAACAGTTCAACGAGTCTTGAATTTTTCCCTCCCTTCTCAGTATTAAACCCTACAAAAAATAGAAAAATAAAAGTTTCCATATTACTTATTACCATAGATACTATGATTAATAGAAATGATTAATAAATGTATAAACTTCGCTCACTTTTAAATAATTCGCATATTCGTTATGCCCATTCGATCTTGTTAATTCCTGTTCGATTAATACTTTACAAGTTTTGTATTCGTGTCGAGTATAATGCCGATGCAACAGCCAATTGTTGCTCTCTATAGCTGATATTTCAGGTACTAATGCAACAACAAAAAATAATATCACCCTATAGTATAAAATCATAAGAGAATATACATTTACTGAACCAACTTCTTATAAATAATTGTCACTTGAAATACATAAAAAATACACTATAATTATTTATAGAAAATCCTGTAATGTATAAATAAATTTGTCGATATATAGTAATCTTTTTAACGAAATATATTAGTCAATGATATTTAATCGCAAATGTAAATGTATTTATCATATCACGTAATAATTACATATGTATATGTGTTTTATCTTTATCTAAAAAAGAACACACCTTTCTTTCCTTTGTCATTTTTCAATCGTTGCGAGATTATCGTTTGTTGTTGAATACGACCATTACTGAGAATATTGTTAGCCATAGGTAGAACGTGGAAGTTATTATCCACTAGTGTGTTTCAAACTATTCTCTTATACCTACACGATGCTCTAGATTCACTTGTGTGTTATTACTGTTGTTTGTCATGACAACCCTTGTTTTAAGTCCCCTTTACAAAGAATCAATTAAAGAAGGATAAACTATTATGTATGAAAAGTTTCTTAATCTTTATATTAAAAATGGAATAAGTTTGCCATCTTATTAAAATGTCGTTATTTTTAATATAAAATTGCAAGTTCAAACGTCAATTATTAAATTGTTTTCATTCCCGCGCATTTTTCTATGTTTCCACATACAAACTAACATAGATATTTGAAATCGAAAATTAAAATTGAAGTAGATACTAATACACGATAATTTTTACTATCTTTATTACATATTTATCTCATTTATAAATAAACATGTGCGATTAAAACAGAAATACAGAATGTAATTATTAATTAATAGTTTCTAATTAATAATTTCTTAGATATTAATTAAGAGATGATAAAGGAAAATTTCAAAATAGTAAAGACTAATATTCGAATTTAAAGTAAACGAATAATAAGTCAAAAGAAATGTCCTAAGTTATATAGCGCCATTGAGATGATAACAAAACTACGGGACGTCATCAGCACATCAACATGGTTACGACTAGTTGTTCTGACGCGATAACGGAACAAAAACGTTAAAGCTATCTGGAATTTTAATTGTAAAAAATACAAATAAAAGCTATTATCAAAACATTAATTATTTAAATTAAATATTAACGTGTGCAAAGTGTCATTTGTGTGTTTAAATAGGAAGCATAGAGTACTCATGATTTCATGATACCAAAATGTAGAAGAATCGCTAGAACATAAATTAGTCACCGATGCTACAAAATTAAAGGTTATCTTTAATTGTGAGTAGATTTTGCTTTGAATTTCTTTATCAGCATAATAGAAAATTGTCATTTACTCTCATTACAGCTTTTATAGGTTATATTATGTACGATCACAGTTTTACATATTTGCCGCATGTTCAATGTCCACCTGTTATCAATTACAGATTCAACAAATATGTTTCTAAATTAATTTTTTCATTACTCTTATATCGATCATAAGACATAAACTTGTAGTTAAAATAAGACAATTAAATTAGTGAAACCTTGAACATTGTTTTTTTGTCTCCTCTGTTAATCCTTTGTTCCCTGTTTGCATTCTTTCCTTCACCTTTCTAACACACACTTGTTTGATTTACACAATGATTATTTTGTAAATTATGATTTATATATATTTTTGATTACGAAATATTCATGAGTTATATATTATGTGTTTATTACTAGTATTTGTACTTTTTGAAGGATGTTAGTCAAAAATGTTAATAGCTTTCTACTGTTACAGTATTTTAAAAATTAAGATAGTAGTAGATTACAAATAAGGCTTAGTATTTAATTNAACCAGGTCATAATTTTACAGGGTTTAATATCATCATGATGTCATAATTAAGAGAAAGAAAGGCACTGGTTGTATCATGAGCTGCTCTGTAGAGCTAAGACAGCGTAGACAACAGGGGATGGCGGAGGATCCTCATAAACTTGCAGCAATGATGAATAAATCTCAAAGACTTGTATTGGGATTATTAGTTTTATTGTTAGTTGATATCATTTGGGTTTCTAGTTCTGAACTTACTAAAGTACGGGTTATTTAAATATTACTTTCCAATTAGTTATAGAATATATCTTTTATTTAATAATATGATTTTTATTTTTCAGTATATTTATAGAGAAGCAGCATTTGAAAAGCCATTTTTTAGTACATATGTAAAAACATCAATGTTCACATTCTATTTGCTTGGTTTATGCTTTTGGCCTCCATGGAGGGATCAATGCAATAAACCAGCAACATACATGGTATATTTAAATACAAATAATGCTTTCAAGAAAGTCAAATTTTTAGTTACTTCTTTATTTTATTGTTTCAGTTTATAGATCCTAATGTGGAAGATGATAATTTTTACTCTGAAGCTAATACAAGTTTGGTAAATAGAAATTATATTTTTTATTATTTTTCTAATATTTTCTTTCTTCTACATACTGTCTTAATTTGTTATTACTAACAATATAAACTTATACAATTGTAGAGTGATCCAACATTTGTCCCAATTAAAACACCAGATCACTGTGATCGTTCTTCAGGCACAGAAAGTGATGATTCATCAATACGCTCAGTAAGATTTAGTAAATTAGCAGAAGTTCGTCATATGTCAGAAAGTGATGCTACAGAAGCATTATTGGCACGACTTAGTTATCAGGCAAGCTTGAGAGCTGGAGAACATGCAAGACGACAGGCCAATAAGTTTTCAGTCCAAAAAGTTGCAAAGATTGCACTTATGTTTTGTTTACTTGTAAGTATTAACTTTTTAAGTTACAATTATGTATGCATCAAATTTAACATAAATTATATAACATTTTAATTAACATTTGCAGTGGTTTATGGCAAATTATACTTATCAAATATCATTAGCAAAAACTGAAGCAGGAGTTGTGACTGTATTGACATCAACTTCTAGTTTATTCACTCTATTTCTTGCTGCCTTTTTTCCCAGTAATGGTGGGGATAAATTTACATTGTCTAAGCTAGTTGCTGTCTCTGTCAGCATTCTTGGTCTAGTGTGTACAATTATAACAAAGACTTTAATGTGGAAAAAAATTATCTTTCTGAACTTTTGTCTTTTTCATAGGTTCTGGTTGGTCTTTCAGACTTAACCATAGAAACTAGTAGGATACCAACAGGCATAATATTGGCTCTAGTCAGTGCATTTTTTTATGCAGCTTATATTGTATTTCTAAAAAGGAAAGTAGATCACGAAGATAAAATGGATATTCCTATGTTCTTTGGTTTTGTTGGACTTTTTAATTTAACACTTCTATGGCCTGTGTTTTTTATACTCCATTATGGTCATTGGGAAGAATTTGAATGGCCAGACACTCATCAGTGGACGTTTTTAATTATCAATGGTTTGATTGGTACAGTTTTAAGTGAAGTACTTTGGTTATGGTATGTGTGTAAAAAATATTAAGCCTAATTTATATCTAATTTAAAACATCTCATATTCATTTTATGCCTATTTATAGGGGCTGTTTTCTAACGTCATCCCTCATTGCAACTTTGGCAGTCAGTTTACTTATGCCAATGTCAATGATTGCTGATGTATTGTTAAAAAAAGTTGAATACCCATACATTTTTTATCTAGGAACTGTACCAATGGTATTAGCATTTTTGACTGTATCCATTTTATCCTATTATGATAATTGGGATCCAGTCATGGATTTAATAAAAAGAATTTATATTTGGATTTGTAGGAAAAATAGATCAATAAGGTATTCCATATTTAAAAAAATTCTCCTATATAAATTTCAATTTCAGTAAAGTTAAGAAACATAATATCCTCAATTTTAGAATACCAGATCTTGAAGCAGAGCAAACAGAATCGCTCATAGGAATAAATAGCGGCGAACATGAAGCTTAACCTGACAATAACGAAAACAATATGTAATAAATGCCTTTTGTGTATGTATATTTCTACACTTAACAAATGCTTCGTCAACATGCATAAAATGTTATTAGTGTACTGTGTATATGTCTTTTCAATATGAACATCTCCTTTATTGAAAGGGTTTTGTATATAATTCAAATTGAATGATATTTGATTACAAAGCATTTTCACGAAGCATTATATAAGCAATGTTAAGTATTTTAAAATAGTGATTATAAGTTTCCTTTTTACAAAATGTGTCTTATTATATTAATTTGTCATAAAAGTTATGGTTTCAGTCATGTGCATAATTTTATAATATTCTGCCAGACAATAATTGCACATTGTTTAATATGTATCTTATTTGAAAAAAAACCCTTCCTGAGTATGCATATTTTCTGATTTTTAAAAGTGTAATAGAAATTTTTTTTTTACATTTCATGAAAACATTTTTTATACTAATTGGTTTGTTGCATAGCTTAATTTTTTTCTTGCTAAGAAATTTTTGACCTTTTATAATGCAGAATTAATAATATTAAAAGTTATACTTAGCTTTTGTTTCATTGTGATCTCAAAAAAATTATAATACATGAATTGAAAATGGATTATGATGTTTTATGCATAATAACTATTATTTAATTATATGTGCAATTTATAGTGATCTATGATAATGCAGATGCTGTGTACACTCTTTAGTTTCTTGATCTTCCTAAAGATTATTTATATTTGTATCTCAAAAACCTGAGAAACAAAAGAGTACTTATTTCATCAAAAATATCTTGTAATATAATATTTTTAAGTTAGTAGTAATTATATTACAATAATTGTTATTGATATTGCTTTATTTAAAGTATTACTTGAGTAATTTTTAAAGAATATTTCTCCATTTTCATTATTTAAAAATTACTTAGAAAAAGGGTCAGAATTATAAAAGAGCTTAATTTACATAGTATTATATATTTCCAAAATAATTCAATGTGTTATTATGTGAAAACATTGTTGAACATTATGTACTTACTTAAAATGAAGTATGCCCTAAATTTTAAGACAGTGCCAGTGAGATATTTGTGCAATTTTAATGATGTAAGACAGTTACAATGGAATTATATTTAGATTTTGGACCAATTTCAAATTCGATAATCTTAAGAAATATGGTGACCAGAGAAATGTTAAACATTCATTGATGCATTTTATGGCATACAACTTTTATATTTGATAAAAATAATAATTCTAATATCTTTCTTAAATCTAGTCAAAATAATTGTACTGATACATTCCTTTGTCAAAGTATATCTTACATATAACAATTTATTTATTCGATATCATTAATTTAAAACGATATCAATAATTTCTATGTTTTAATAGATGATGCGCACAATTTTCTTTATTATGTTTCAATAATGAAAAACATGTAAAAAATATGATATGTTTATGCAAATTTTAAATTTGCATATATACAGTATGCATACAGATATATGATAAAAAACGACATTTATTATATCTTGAATTGTAATATTTTGTAAGCAAAATATTAAGAAATCCCTATATAAGTGTATAATTAGCTTGATATTGTGATATAATTATTATGGTGCGCAAATATACTTTAATTTAATGTAATATAAATCAAGCTCTAAGATAATGATGTAGATCATAGTTAATTGTTCCTGCATCTAGTTGTATATTTATTGTACATACAATATTTTAATATTAAGATTAGAATAATATACATATTATATAAATAGATCTGTCATTAATAAAACAAAATGACTGATTATCATAACATCTTCGATCTTTTTGTACAAAAGGCAATTAACTCTTATTAAAAATAAAAGTATTTGTTCCAATACAGAAATTTTTCTTTATACTTGTACATAGACAAAACATCTGACTTCAGAAAAACAAAGATAATTCTACTTGAAGTATAGTACTATTACTTTGTAAAACATGAAATTAACGTCAAACCTGTACAGTTTTTCTATTTCTTCAAACATTAATAATTTATGTAATTAGTCTATTACAAATGTTTTGAGAAAGTGGAAAGTATTGAAATGTACGACTGCTTCAACATGGCATATCAGGATGATGCAAATGCTCTGCAATTGCAAATAAAAAGTAAGCATAGTTCAAAATACTTTTTTCCAAGCAACAATATAATATTTAATTGATGTCTATTATTTTAGTAAACAGTGAAAATTTGTTACCAGTTCCACAAAAGTACAATGCTGGATCATTACGGTAAGTATTTAAATTAAATGTTGATTTCTTGTCTAAGAGACACTTTATATTTTAAACTATTTTAGTGTACCAGCTGATCCTTCTTGGCCCAAAATACCCCAGCGTAAATTAATTGATGATGGAAATACTATTGAACCCCCATGTATAGTCACATTAACTGGAACTCCTAGGAGGAGTCACACTGTAGTTCAAACACCATTAAATCAGTAAATATTAAATTTAAATGTTTTGAAGTTTTGTACAATTTATATTAATAAGCATGTATATCTATATATTCAAAACACAGATCTCCTAAGTCCACAGTAACTAAAGATAGTGCATATTCTTCTTTCCATCATCAAAAAACTGATCCAAGTATGTACACATTGAAGAGATTTCCTGGTTTCGTCGATCCACGTTTTAAAAAGTATATTATTTTTTTATTATCAAATAACAAATAATTTATTATAAATAAATAAAAATTGATATAAAAAAATACTTATATATTTTTTAACAGAGTGACAAATACTAAAAAGAATCAAATTACATCAAGTAAGGCATTACAGGAAAACGTGAAACAGTCTAATATCACTACCGTTACAGAACATCTAAATAAAGAAGAAATGGAAAATTTAATATCTGGAAAGAAATTTAATGTGTATCTATTACCTTGAATTAAAAATATATTACACACTTACTGATTTTTAAATCACTTATGCATAAAATGATTTTTATAATTACTAGAGAACAAACAAAAAAACAGGAAGAAAAAGAAAATGAATCAAGACAAAATTATGAGAAAAATAATAAGTTTAATGTTGAAGAGTTACTTTTAGACCAAAATTACTCCACAAATAATTCAACATTGAAAAAACGAGATAATCTTTCAGAAAATAGTAATACAAATGAACATGCAGAAAAAGATAAATCTATAAAGAATATATGCTCTTCTGAACGCATATCAAAATCAGCAGTTAATGATGCAAATACTCAGGTGGACATTACTTTACCAGTGCAAGTATATGTTCTAATATTTCATAATCACATTTTTCTTAAAAACATAAATATCAGAGTACATTTCTTTATTACTTTAATGTATTTAGGAAAATAATGGACAGTTGTTTTTTGTGTTAGACAAAAAACTGCAATCACATCCTTTAAGTGCAATACATCTTGATACTATTACCGTGCCTCAAGAATATGTAAATCAATGTTATAATGTTCAAGTTCCAATTTTAACTTATCAAAACATACCAATGCAAGTATCTCCCACAGGAACAAATAATGTAACACAAGAATGTTCAAATTATTCAGATTGCAAAAATCAAACCAAAACTTCTCTTTTAATGAAAAAAGAATCTATACACAATATTCATTTAAATCAAGCACAAAATGAGAACAAATCTCTTATTAACAGTAATAATTTTTTAAACATTATTTACAAAAATTTAGTTTCTGTTTATTAAAATTATAGTTTTTCAGATACCAAAGAAAAAAGTATCCATGAGAGAAAAAACATATCTGAAGTAAAAAGTAATACACATGAAGAAAATAAGATAACTTGTTTCCAGGAAAATTTCTCAGAAAATTCAGTTAATCTTAAAAAATTGTCAAATTCAAATATTCAGCAAAAACAAGAATCTAGTGATTCAGAGTATTACATTCCTAACATAAATAAAAAAAATATGCATAATAATGTTTTAGAATGTTTAAAAATGAAGAAAATTATATGTGATGAAAAAATAAGTAGTGAAGAAACAACAGATTCTGAATTTATTAAAACTTCAATTCAAAATCATGATCAAACAAATTATTTATCAAAAGAAAATGAATTGAAAACAGTTATTTTTGAAACAAAAGGAAGAAATAAATCTGAGCAACAATTATCTTCCACAAGAAATGAATGTACTAGAAGGCTTTGTCATAATTCAGAGCCATATATCACATTTAAACAAAAAAAGGCATCTGCTAAATTTTCTAGAAAAACTAGGTCATACTTCCAAAGAAATTCTCATTCAGCATTAGTAGATTCTGATTACACCTTAGTGTGGCCTAACTGCCAATATAGTAAAAACAAACGTTATCAAACGAACTTTCATAAATTTGGCAATCATAAATCAAGAAAATTCAGTCAACATTTTAATTCTATTCCTGTTCATGAAGGAAATACAAATGTACAAATTGATAATGACTCGAATTTCATTGAACATAATTATTTGCAAAATAATGAACACGTAGATTCAAGACAAAAAGCTACTAAAAGTTTGTCAAAGACATGTTTACAAAAGGAACATTGCAAATGTGAAATTTCTCCAAGATCAAATACAGATGATGTATTTGAAAGTTCTAAAGCTATTTCTCCAAAAACCCAAGAATTATTAAATAAAAATTATTGGGAGTATTACAACAAATTAAAACATAAAATAAAGAACACAAGTAGCATCGAGCAATATCCATATTATTTATCAATGGATGCAACTGAAAAAACAAGAAAAGGAAAAGTAAATGAAGTATTTAGTAAAGAATTAAAAAGTCAATTAAAAGTAAATCCTGAACTTCAGACATTACAACAATGTACAGCTCTTTCTACCATGATTAACAAAGCATTGTAAGTTATGTAGAAAATAAGCTAGTTTATCTATTTTAAGAGACTAATAATTTATTTCTTATATGTATATAGAGATCCAAGTCTTGAATCAAATACTATACAGACAAAACAATTATATATGAATGAGAACATGAAAACATCATCAAATCATATAGTTGATGCGCAAAATACTAATACAAAAAAAGTTCCACACTTAATTAGTGATAAACCTATTATTAGTAAAGTAAGATGTAATGAAAATAAAACAAACGATAAACAATTTTTGGAACTCAAATCTATCAGTAAGTATTCATTTTATGTAATAATAAATCGACTGTATTGATATTTATTATCTAATTCATTATATCTAGTATTTTTTCCAATTTTTAGTTTTTTTTGGTGGTATGATGTATATTTTAATAATATTTTTGCCAATGTTGTATGACTATCTCTATTATGAAGAATACGATGATTATGAAAATTTAAGTTATTTGGAATTGGTAGTGGAATATGTTTTATCTTCATTTAAAGAAGCATTTGGTGGTGTTTTCAATTGTGTAAAACAAATTTTTTTCTATCCAGTAAGATTATGAACGAAATTATAATATTCACATATTTTACGTAAGTGTAAGCAACATTAAATTTTATATAATTTTATACAATTTCTAGCATGCATGTAAGAAATGCACCAATATCTCATAAAATTAATGATGATCATCGCACAATTAACATTATCATATGCAAGTTTAAAAATATTTTACTATGGTTTGTTCTTTGTCTAATTTAATTAGTATTTATTTTTATACCAAACATGTATTTTTGTAATTAATCCTGTGTGTAAATGTTTCCCTATTTATATGCTTGTATTTACAATTAAAATTTTATTTCAAGATTATTTGCCTTGATAAACTTTTAA
>NIJG01000006.1:742224-766663 GCA_002201625.1 Euglossa dilemma
TATATATATATATATATATCTCAATTTTTAAACTATTCATCATATTTATACTGAAACAAACTTCAAATTTTCAAACTGAAACGAATAGTGAATTGTCGGTCATTTTCGACTATGTTCGTTAAACATCGTTGACGACAGTACTGTCATCACTAGACGAAGTTGGGAAACACTCTTTACCCGTAAACTACAAATGCACTGTGCGCACGTTGATTTCGGTCATTTTGCCTGGAGATCTCCGGTATAGTGTATAGGGGAGACTTACAATTTTTAACCCTGGTGCCAAAAAAAGCGTGTATATATTATCTTGTTGTACAACAGTTAGAGTATTAATTAAATAATCTTTTACGGAGGAAAAGGACATAAATAATCGTTGATTAAAAAAGAAAGAATGGCAGATTATGTGATCGGTGACATAAAACCGGCAGATATACCGCTGCCGGATGATGGACTTTCAGCGGCACAATTATTTACAACCGGTGATGGTCTCACCTACAATGATTTTATTATTTTACCGGGTTACATTGATTTTATCGCGGACGATGTTGATTTGCTATCGCCATTGACAAAGAAGATTATGATTAAAACACCTTTAGTATCATCCCCCATGGACACAGTTACAGAATCTGACATGGCTATTGCCATGGCCTTGTGCGGAGGAATCGGCATAATACATCACAATTGTACACCTGAGTATCAAGCTAATGAAGTACAAAAGGTACATATTCTTTTAATTTAAACATTACTGTTCATTTAACATCATTGTGTAGTTTCTATCATGCTTGCGGCAATTTCGTAAAATACTCATTCATTTGCTATTCATATAAAACAAGTACAGCATTCATCTTACCTCGCGCGTCCGCGATATTTTTTAATCAAACATATAACGTTGTTATTATGCATCGATAACATATATGACAAGAAACTTTTACTTTTTGTTAGAAAACATTGATATTCAAGAAGCTTTATAGAAAATTTCTTCTGCTTTATTGGATTAGTCATATTAATCTCATTTATACTTATAGTACGTTTGAACGATATAGTACATTCAAAATCAATCAAGGCTAAAAGTACAAACATTTCAACTATCGAAACAGTAACATGAGACATTTAAGAGGAAATAAGACGTTCGAGAGTCAATCAGTGCCGTACGATGTCAATTTGGGATGAGTTCTTCCATTTCTGGGTATTACTGACAACAATGGCTTACGAAAGGTTAATGTTTATTTTAAATGTTCGAAATATTAAACAGACTTCAGTATAATAAATTGGTAGCAAGTTAACGAACTAAATTGAAATTCGTCATTAATCAAGATTTTTTGTTTTACTGTTTGGTGTCATACACCTACAACTAAAAGCTACAAACAGCCGTAAGTATCGGCGACTTTAATAGTGTCACTTCAGCATCAATCGAAACTGCCGCGTAATATAATAATTTACGAGCGTGCTATACCTTTCAAACTTACTATATATTTTCTTAAATTTATTATATTAAAAAAAAAAAAAAAGAAAAACAGATAGTAATAAAGTGAAAATATTCTCCAAACCCTCATTTAAAAAAAATTCTTATGTTCCTAGGTCAAGAAGTATAAACATGGTTTTATTAGAGATCCAGTAGTTCTTTCGCCTAATCACACAGTCAAAGATGTTCTAAATGTGAAAGCTAAACATGGTTTTTCTGGTATTCCCATTACAAATACAGGAAAAATCGGGGGTAAACTATTAGGTATTGTAACATCTAGAGATATTGATTTCTTGGAAAATTCAGCAAATCAACAATATATAGAATTAGAAACAATAATGACAAAGTTAGAAAATTTGATCACTGCAACTGCTGGTGTAACATTGCAAGAGGCAAATGTAATTCTTGAGAAATCTAAAAAGGGAAAGCTTCCAATTATAAATGAAAAGGGAGAATTAGTATCATTAATGGCAAAAACTGATTTGAAAAAAAATCGTACTTACCCAAATGCTAGTAAAGATGATAATAAGCAATTATTAGTTGGTGCTGCTATAGGTACACGTAATGCTGATAAACTAAGGCTGCAACATCTTGCTATAGCTGGTGTTGATGTTATTGTTTTGGATTCATCTCAAGGCAATTCTAAATATCAGATTGATATGATTAAATACATTAAATCAGAATATCCAGAATTGCAGGTAATTGCAGGAAATGTTGTAACATCTATGCAAGCTAAAAATCTTATAGAAGCTGGTGCTGATGCTTTACGAGTTGGGATGGGTTGTGGTTCTATCTGTATTACACAAGAAGTTATGGCTGTGGGAAGACCTCAGGCAACTGCTGTATATAAAGTTGCAGAATATTCAAGAAAATTTGGTGTACCTGTAATAGCCGATGGTGGTATCCAATCTATTGGTCACATTATTAAAGGCTTAAGTTTAGGTGCTAGTACAGTTATGATGGGATCTTTATTAGCTGGTACCTCAGAGGCACCAGGAGAATATTTTTTTAGTGATGGTGTACGTTTAAAGAAATATAGAGGTATGGGTTCCTTAGAAGCCATGAATAGAAAAGATGCACAAGGTTCAGCAATGAATAGATATTTTCATAATGAGGTAGACAAGTTAAAAGTAGCTCAAGGTGTTAGTGGTTCAATAGTTGACAAAGGAAGTGTTTTAAAGTTCTTACCTTATCTACTGTGTGGCATTAAACATGGGTGTCAAGATATTGGAGCAAAATCTATTTCTACTTTAAGATCTATGATGTACAGTGGAGAATTAAAATTTGAAAAAAGGACACATTCTGCTCAGCAAGAAGGAAATGTTCATAGTCTTTTTTCATATGAAAAGAGACTTTTTTAAGTAAACAAATGTTAAATGAGCGCCTTACAAAAAGAAAAGTACCTGCATTTAATTGCATATAACTTGTCAATTTTAATAAATTTTGTCTTAGATTATGTGAAATCATATATTTGCTTACAGATAAACATGTAACTATATAAAATTGTTTTATCAGAAGAATCAGAATTGTTTCTTTCATAATAGACAAGTAAAGTTCATTTCATGTTTATTTTACTTTTAACGAAATTGATTTTAAAAATGGATTTTTTTATAACATATTTATAAGATTAACATCAGAAATTTAAGTATATATGTACTTATATGTATAAGAAATATTGATTGATTATAGCAGAAGAAGAATTTTATTGAAAATTAATTTTAAGACATCCTATAAATGTACCAATTTATATGAAAAAAAAAAACTTTTGTCATATTTCTACAATAATTCAATTTATTATTACATGTATAAGCATGTATATCATTCATTAAGTAGATCAATCAGTTTAATTGATATTATAGCTATGACTGAATCATTAAACAAGTTATAATCATATATTGTAATATTTTCTTCTTGCTGCATTCACTGTACCTGATTTATGTCATTAAATAGTACATTTTTTTTAATTTTCATGAAATCAGATTAAAATTTCGATAAAGAAACCACGAAAATGTTTAAAAAGATATTGACTTTTAAAAATCTATAATGCAGCAAGAAAAAGAATATTAATCTATACACATTCAGAAATTAAATGCCAAATTATGGGAACATTATTGGAAAAAAATTCAATCAGTTTGATTATTTATGAACTGATTATTCATTCCTATTGTAACGTGATAGAAAAAAAAAAAATAATTTACTAAATTCCAATGTTATTTTATCATGTATTTTAATGTAATTTATCAAAATATATTTTTATGATTCTAATTTAATACAAATAATCTTTGAAGATAAAAAATTTAGGTCCAAATATGTAAGCTAAATCGATTAATTTTATAATCTTACATGTACCAATTAACAAAACTACGATGCAGCATTCTATTATCGTTAGTCGCAAATTTTATACAAGTGTTGTTATAACAAAATTGTATATTTGAAATAAAGCCCTAATTGAAGTTAAAAATATTTTGTGTATATCATCATTGTCTATTCCATGCTAATGTTTGCAATTAATAAAATAAATCAAACATTTGTCGCTTATCTATAATTTTAACGTTTTAATTAAAAATCGATGCAGACGTGCGATTTCGTTCGATCAGTATATCTTTCTTTGTTTTTAGTTGAAAAGAAAAGAGAAAAGATATATCGATCGCACAAAATCGTAACGGGAAAAATCGCATGTCTGCATCAGCTCTAATGCGCTTTTAACGAACATAACCTGAAAGTTATTTTATAATCAGTAGAAAAATAAGAGGATTGAAGAAGTGTGAAGTCCAAAACAATGGTTTTGTGTAACGTGAAATGTTTAGAAAGAATTTCAAATTACTTAGATATTTCTCCCTTACCAAAGAAAATGAAAGAAAATGTAAATAATTAATTTCTTATAAAAATTAATTTTTTTCTATTTTTTAGCAGAATTAATGTGTTTTTATATTATCACAGGACCTTATTACCGAAGGATTTAGTACTATGATACAACATTTAGTTGCAATTTCGAAATATCCTGATATACTTGGAACTGATAATGAAATGAAAGCATTATCGCGGCAGTGGTTGGAATATACAGTTATTTGTGTCAATTTTGCTGATATTTCCACTATTGTGAAAAGAGTTTTGCAGGTAATAGAATTATTTATCTGAGTATTAAGAACACAGAGATTGCACTAGCTTAATTGAATTATATAGAATACATTTTAAACCTATATAAATTAGAAACTTGAATTTTTGTAGGAATTAAATTCTGCACTAACGTATAACACGTACTTAACTGGTACAAAGAAAACCATAGCTGATATCACATTATATTACACTTTATATTCAATAATGGTAAGAAGAATGAAGTATAAGTAGAACATAGGAATCCTTACTAGATTGTATGGATCAATCTAATCTCTTTGGCCTATTTTTTTGTTATAGCGAGAATTAACTCTTCCAGAAAAGGCTCAATATGTGAATGTGTCAAGGTGGTTTGATAATATGCAACAAGAGGAAAAATTAAGACAAGAGTTAGATTTAATTTCTTTTGATATGTTACATTTATTTCACTGAATAAAAGATACAATAATAGTGTCATAGATGTTGCTTATTATTGTTAAAATAACTTAAGATAAAGTATCAATCTACTTATGAAATTATAAAAATTGAAAAAATATAAAATTTAATATCCATTGCACTTATGTATTAACTTGAGTTTTGAAATTGTCGTAAGATAATTTTAATTTAATTTATATAAACTTATCAACAATTGATAAGATAGATATTAAAAATCAGTCGATAATTTTTAAATGACGTGATTGTCAATAGTTTTGAGAACAGTCGACAGATGATGCTATATAGCCACTTTATGCCATAAAGAATCAAAGATGTCCGTCACGTATGATTTCTGTCCAAGATTCGTGCAGTCCTTGGGTTGACGCGACTAGGGTAGAGATTTTTCTTTCGTTATGAGAAATGTATGAGTGGATTTTACGATTGTCTGTGCGCGCGTTCACGACAGAAAATGCGGAATTTTCACGGCCACCGCATCTTGTAACGCGTGCGCATTCAGTATATTCGTGCATCGAAAAATTATAGTCGTCGTCTAATAGTTTCGGCCTAATCGCTTCAATTTCTCGTTGATTTCTTAGTAAAATTCTGCCGCTTTCACTTCCTAAAAAATTATACAATATTCAACATCGAGATGTCTGACGATACGAGTGTACGCGTTGCCGTACGGTAAGTTCAGTGTTATATTAAAATGATTCATTAAAATGTTTGTTTGAAAGATGCTTTACTATCGACTAGACTATATTGACGCAAACTAACAAGACGACTTATTCAGTGACAGTTTATAATATTGATAATATTCAATTAATAATAATTTTGGGATTCGCGCGAAATATTATTCGAATTGAAAGTGCGAAAACTTCGTTTTTTAATAACCACTACAATTTTTCAATACTTGGATTTGCGTATACCGTAATTATGTTTTTCCTGGTGTAGTTTATTTAATTTTATATTTTCTTGTTAAACCGCAATTTCAGATCTAGTAAGTTTAATAATCAAAATTGCGAAATGCATGAGTTCATGTTACACTTTCACGATTTTAGAAAATTTTACGATGTAGACCGTTTCGCGTTCCAAATTGGTTACAGATTTCTCTAAATATTTTTAATAAAACAATTACACGAACTAACTTTTATTTTTACATTTATTTACTAATTTTTTTTTAATTAATTTACGAAACTTACGTTTCAATAGCTAACATAATAAATTGCGAGAATAATGTTGTTTCATTTGTTCTACAATACTTTATATTGATCATATATTTCTTTCTCATATTTTCAGATTTCTTGTCTTTCTTTGATTTCTCGATCAAGTTATTTTATAATTAAGATACTGTTAATATTTTTTTTACGCAGTACTGCATTGCAAACTCTAATCACATAATATCTCCTTTTAAAGAATAAGATGCGTAGGTTTTATTACCGGTTGTATAACGAATATACACCTCGGTCTCCGATGAATGAATTTTTCTTCTCCCACCACATTGTCTTCGTATTTGCCTAACTTATTACGTTTCAGTCTATTTTTATTTATTACAATTTTTATCTTCTTATTTCTGTTTGTTTTCGCACTTAAGTATTTTTAAATCTATTTTTTGTTACATTTCTCGCGTGTACCCTCCTACCTCCGTTGCGCGAAGTTTTTATGAATGATATATAGTAACAGCTGATGCACATGTTATTCTGTGTAATTCCAAATTTTAAATACAAACACATTGCTTAAACAAAATTTATCTAAAATAACAATTAAATCTAATTTTTTTTTTATTTATGTTAGTAATATAAAATTTAATTCTTTAAGTATCTTTTATTATTAAATGCTATAAATTTACAATTTATTATCACTAATTACAGAATAAGGCCTCAAGTAGCACGTGAAGTAATTGATATGTGTAGAATTTGTACTCAAGTACCTCCAGGAGAACCCCAAGTCTTTCTTGGACCAGACAAGGCCTTTACATATGATTATGTTTTTGATACTGGTATTGGACAAAGCACAATTTATGAAACTTGTGTTGCACATTTAGTAGAAGGTGCATTAGATGGATACAATGCAACTGTTCTTGCATATGGTCAAACTGGCTCTGGAAAAACATATACCATGGGTACTGGATTTGATGTAGAAGTTGGTGAATGTGTAATTGGAATTATTCCAAGAGCTATTAGACATCTATTTAATGGTATTTTAGAGAAACAGCAACATGCTAGAGAACGTGCACAAATGCCACCTGAATTTAAGGTTTGTAATATTTTTTAACAAAATAAAAATTTAGTAAATAAGAAATCTCTTATCATATTCCCTATTTTATTATATATTCTCTTATCCTATTTTAGGGAAATTTAATTTCTTGTTTGGTTTATATGTTGCAATAGGTTACTGCACAATTTTTAGAACTATATAATGAAGACTTGAAAGATTTATTAGGACCTGGAGGACCAAGAGGTGGTGCTCGTATTCATGAAGATCCCTCAGGCAATATCCATTTAGCTGGAGTGGAACCCCAAATTGTTACTAATCCAGAAGAAGCATTAGAGTATCTAAGATTAGGGGCATTGTCACGTACAACTGGATCTACTCAAATGAATACTCAGTCCTCGAGATCACATGCAATATTTACACTATATATAAAACAGCAGAGATACATAAAAGTTGAAGACCCAGATGCTGATGTTGATACAAGTGGTTCTGAACCTGCCAGTGAATTTGAAACTTTAACTGCAAAATTTCATTTTGTAGATTTAGCTGGCTCAGAAAGACTGAAAAGAACTGGTGCTACAGGAGATAGAGCAAAGGAAGGGATATCTATAAATTGTGGATTGGTAATGTGTTAAAAATTCTGTAAGAGAACTGCACAATACTGTAATTATCATTAGAACAATTATTTTTTGCATTATAGTTGGCTCTAGGTAATGTAATTTCTGCACTTGGTGATAAAACAAAAAGAGCTTTACATGTACCATATAGAGATTCAAAATTGACTAGGTTGCTTCAAGATTCACTAGGAGGTAATAGATTATTAAATGTAGAAATAAATATTTATTAGAAATGTAGAAATAAATATTTGTAGTATAAGTAATTGTAAAGTAAGTACTTTTATGCTAATTGCATTAACATATTAATAAAGTTACACGCAATGATTGCAGGTAATAGTCAAACTGTTATGATAGCCTGTGTATCACCAAGTGATAGAGATTTTATGGAAACTTTAAGTACTCTAAAATATGCAAATAGAGCAAGAAATATAAAGAATAAAGTTACAATTAATCAGGATAAGAGTTCACGAACAATTGCTTCTCTTAGAAGAGAAATTCAGCAACTTCAATTAGAATTAATGGAATATAGACAAGGTGAAAACATAATATGTGAAAAATTGAATATAAAAAACTGACTTCAATCTGTTATTTACCTTTGTTTAGGTAAAAGAGTTGTCGGCGAAGATGGTATAAACGATGCGTGGCATGAAAATCAAATGTTGAATAGTGAATTACAAAGTCTTCGTACTAGAGTAAAAGCTCTTTCAGAAACAGTTGAAGCATTGACAGCAAAAAATGTTCTTCTGCAGGCAGAAAAGGCTGCTGGTCAGTGGATATCATCAACAGGTGAAAATCCTGAAGTAACAAGTTTAATACAAGGATATCTACAAGAAATAGAAGAGTTGAGAGCTCGCCTTTTGGAAGCAGAAGCTATGTATCAGCAGCTAAAGAAACGACAAATTCAGGTATATTTAAGAGTTCATATAAAGTAATATATGTATTATTGCTATATATAGCATTAGATTCCTTAATAACATTTCAATTTATACAGGTCAATGCAGCCAACCCCTATGGTGATTCTGGATATATATTTCATAGTGATTCTACATCAGTATTAAGTGATGCTAAGAAAGAAGTACAAAAAGAAATTGAAACGTTAACAGCACTAAAGGAGCAACATACACATGTTACTAATATTGCTAGTAAAACAGGAGATGAAGCAGAAGGTGATGATACAGAAACAGGTCAAGACTCTGTAAGCGAAGACGATTCAGATGATGATTCCGATAGAAAAGGTATATTTTATGTATATACACGTACACGTACACGTATATGTATTTCTCATTACATCATATGTGTATTAATATATATTTATATATGTTATTATCTTTTATGTTACTGTTATGTTTATGTTACTACTTTTTAGTTTTTGGTATTTTAAGAAAACATGTTAGCAGTTATTGTGTGTAATGTTTTGTAGAAGAAGACGAAGAAGAAGAAGCTATGGGTCGTGAATTGGAAGCTTTAACATCAGATATTGATGTGAAACAACGATTAATACAAGAGCTTGAACTATCTCAACGACGTTTACAGACTATGAAACAACATTATGAAGATAAACTTGCTCAATTACAAGCACGAATCAAAGACACTCAAGAAGAAAGAGATAAGGTATTGCACTCTTTACAACAACAACCAACACCACCAACAGAAAAAGTAAAAAAATTACGAGATGAGTACGAGAAAAAGCTTTCTGCTATGCAAAAAGAAGTGCGACTTTTACAATCTGCAAAGAAAGAACATGCAAGATTACTTAAGAGTCAATCTCAAAATGAAAATAGATTAAGAGGACTTCGAAATGAATTAGCAGAAATGAAACGAGCGAAAGTAAAACTTTTAAATAAGATGCGTGAAGAAGCGCAGAAACATAAAGAAAATGAATTGAGGCGTAACAGAGAAATAGCTCAATTGCGTAAAGAGAGCAGGAAGAATGCAAATGTGATTCGAACTCTTGAAGCAGATAAAAGAATGAAAGAAGTAGTGCTGAGACGTAAACAAGAAGAAGTTTCAGCATTAAGAAAACGGGACAGAGGTTTAAGTCAAAAAGCTGCTGGTAGAGCGCCGCCTAAACCGATTAATTCTAAAGCATTAAAACAAAGATGGCAAACATTTGAAAGAACCATTGCTAAGCAAGCATTAGCTAAACAAGCAGCAGCAGAAACGGAGAGAGAAATGGAAAGACTTCTTCAAGAACGAGAGGAATTAGGTAGAGAACTTGAAAAACTTCAGAAACACAGAAATTCTGTAGCAAGTTCTAGGGGAGACACGACCGACGTAGATGAAGAAATTGATAACGTGAGGAGTAAAATTAGTTATCTACAGGTAATTTTCTTTTCTTATATTAATTAAATCATTTTTGCTTTGTTTTTCAAGTTATGTTTTATAGGATAGTATTTCCGAATGTCAACGTGATATGATGGAAATGGGAGATGGAGAAGGTGAAGGTGAACCTGGTGTTGAAGCCCTTATATCTACGATTCAATCAGTAGACGAGGCTCAATATTTATTACAAAGAATGTTAGCTTTTACTGTTGAACAAAGTTGCGTGGCTGCTCAAAAACAACTTGAAGTTCGAGATATGGAATCAAGATTGAATCAAGTTGCACAAGAAAGTGATGTGCAGCATCAGTTACTGGAACACGTCTTACGAGATAGAGATCTTTTATCCCTTACAAATAATCAACATAGTACAATGAACTACAGCCCGCCTAGTTCTAGGAGTTCATCACCAGATAAGTAAGTCACATTTACTATTTCATGTATTTTTTTAACTAATTTGTTTAATTTGAAATATTAGTGAAAATTACAGTCAAATTATAATTGGAGAGGAAAAACAACGTAATAATAAAGTACGACGAAGAACTACACAACCTCAAGAACTTCTTTATGGAGTTCAAGCCAATCCAGATAATTTAAAAGTAGAAGAACAAAGTCAAAGTTATAATCATCCACTTACAAGGGTGCCTAGTGCACCCGGTAGTTTAAAGTAATTATAATTATTTTCTAACTACTTAATATATTCACATATAATCACATAATATGAATTACAAAATGCGAAATTTTTGTTTGTAAGAGGATTGGTCCTGACTAGAAGTCATGGTAGCATAACTGGTGGATCTCCAACCTTAAGTCGTCGTGATAGTACATCACCAAGGCCATTGCGACGACCACTTCATCCCGGTGGAGGCTCCATGTGAGTGATAATACTGCAGCACGTCTTAATCTTTATATTTTTTGTATATCTTTGTCTTGACGCTTTATTTCGCGTATTATTAGTTAAATTTCTTTCTTAAAGAAATCTTTGTTAATGAAATTTCAAATAAGTGCATTAATTAATGTTTTCATCATAAAATTTTTATTTTATTTTGAACCACATTTGAGCAGTCAACAAAGATAAATGAATTACACAATTTTCTTTAGTACAATTAGTATGCCTTGTTATAAACTAAAAAAGAACTATTTTCGAGATGTAAAGAAACGTGTATTGAGAGAATTGATATATTTCATTAATTAATTAAAAAAATTAATTTTTGCAATGTTTCTATATTTCGTTTCTACAAAGAAAATTTTTTCAATTAAATTTTGTTTAAACTAATAGTTTATAAAATAAGATTACTAACATACAAATTTTTATATTAGGAATAAAGATCTAATTTGTATACAGTTCTGTATCTTACTTAAGATACATTTGAAAATTTTTTAGTTTTTGGAAACTGGGTAATAATAACACTTTATTTATTGTTGTTACTACAGGTACCTTATTAAGCTTGTTTTAATACAAAACAACCTATATGATGTATTATATTTATATATTTATATATATAAATATACTTCTGCCTCTTTCCAATATAAATATGTATAAATGTCAAAAATTTCTATTTGTATAAAGCATTGTTTCGCGAACAAATTATGAATTTGTATATATGTAAGCAGTTATTTTGTACACATATCGATTAATAAATAAAAGCACAAACACATAAAGTGCACTATCCTATGAAAACACTTCTGGAAAGCCCCATGCTGAATTATTATTTTTTTATTTAAATTACTTTTAACATTGTTTATAACGAGTCATGATGTGGATTGTTTATGATTGATTTTCCAACAAATTAACCATTAATCAAACATTATATCTTTTGTTTTTCTAATATCAATGTATAACGTTTTCTTATGTTATAATATATAATTATAAACGTTTAATGTTATACAAATTAATACACTTCTAATTCAGCAGTATTGTTACTACTTAAATTGAACTCAATATATAATTGTATCTTATAATAATGCACTTGCATGATACATGTTGTCTTAGGACAATGTAGCTTCTCTGGATTAAAGTTGACAAAAGACCCAACTAACTAACACGCTAACATAACAAACCCTCAACTAGGGAACAGGTAGCAAATACAGATGTGTCATCACCTCCTGGATCTCCAACCACATACCGACGATTCAACAGTCGAGAAGAAAATGTATTCTCCAGATTAACTGCAAGTAGACAACCAACATCGACAGATCCGCAACCTATAAAAGGAATTATTTCTCAATATCAAGGCAAGGTAAAAATAATACAAATGTAGCATTTTATTAGACGTACGTGATATTTAAAATTATTTTCAGACACAACCACGTGCCGTTTTGCAATGTACTCATGTAGCTGAAGGACATAGCAAAGCAGTTCTGACTATATGTGCAACTTCAGATTTGCTTTTCAGTGGTTCCAAAGGTATTAAGTGTAATATAAATATTTAACGTTTTAAAAAATCTTATTTGATTATTACTTATATATTATATTTGTATATATTTTTAGATCGGACTGTGAAAGTATGGGATTTAGGATCAGGAATTGAAAACCTTACACTGAGTGGTCATCCGAATAATGTTGTAGCAGTGAAATATTCACCCATGCATAATTTATTATTCAGTGTTTCTTCAGCTTATGTAAAAGTTTGGGATTTGCGGACAGGCAATAGTTGCGTGAAAACTTTATTTTCATCTGGTCAAGCTCAAAGTGGGCCAATCGCATTATCAACTCCATCTAGAATGCTTCAAGTTCCACTTGGTGAAACAACCATTAATGATTTGGTACTTAGTATAGATGAGCAAGAATTGTATACCGCATCTAGCGATAAAGTCCGAGTATGGGATCTTCGCAAATTAACACATACTGGAAGATTAAGTACTCCACATACAGCAGCAGTAATGTGCTTAGCTGTCGCGGATGATGGTAGAGTAATAACAGGTAGCAAAGATCACCTAATATCTCTTGTTGAACCAAATGCATCTGGACAATCTGTTAGCTTGGCACCACCACATTATGATGGTGTTCAGTGTTTGACAACTTGTGATTCCACATTGTTTTCTGGTAAGTATTCTTTTGATAATTTTTTAAGTATTTCTTTTTATAATCTTTAATGTGTTTAAGTACCTTTAAAATTTATAATGAATAACTTTTTAGGTTCAAGGGATATGTGCATTAAACGATGGGACCTGAGCAAAATGGAACTAGTCCAGTCACTAAATAATGCTCATAAAGATTGGATTTTAGGCTTATGTATGATTAATAATGGATCTATAATGATATCGGGATGTCGAGGAGGAGTTTTAAAGGCATGGTCTGTACCAAAGGATCAAGCAGAATGTATTCCAGTAGGAGAAGTTCGAGCACATGGTACTGCTATCAATGCTGTAACAACTAATCAGCAACACGTTTTTACTGCAAGCAAGTAAGTATATTTCTTTATATAATTACTTACGTTAAACTGACCCGAAGCATATTGGAAATATAAGCTGCAATAAGAACACTAACTTTGAACATTTAATTACATAAATTATTTTGAGTTGAAACATTTGCTCGGGTTCAGTACTTATCATAATTTTCTTGAATGGAATAATGTCTTAATGTTCATTGCAGCTCTGGGGAGGTGAAGCTGTGGCGTATTCCCGATTCCTCATTATCCATGTCTATTTCCACAGTTTCCCTTTAACTTATTTTTCTATTTTGCTGCATAGTATTTCTTTGCATTTATAAGTTGTTGATGTGGTAATGCGCATGTTTGTCCAAATACACTTTGCTGTTTTACAAAAGAGTGTGGACATGATTATCGTGAATATCATTCAACAAAATTTTAACGTTTTAATTGTTAGATATTTATAATAACAATTAATATCTTATTTGTTTACACATTTGTTTATTTATAATCATTTCGAAATTTTTTATAAATGAAAGGATAAATTATGAAATAATAATTTTAATTTCTGCTTTAATTGCTTTAACATATAATTACATACTCGGAAGTAATGGAAATCGGAAATGCGCTTTAAATTTCTGTAAAATTGTTTATCGATATTACTCATTAGATTAGACATTGAACATGAAACAAACGATTTTTTCTTAAATTTTATTCTTTTTTCTTTCCTGATAAATTTTCATTTCTTTCTGTGGAAGCTATCTGTACAAAGTATTGCTTTTTGGAAGTATTTGTGCAAGTTTCTAGTAAGAATTTATCACTAATAGTGTGATTGCAGTTATGAATGTATTTTATTGTAAAACGTTTGTTTGATTGAATGAACTTGTAGTAAAAAATATTATTTCTATTATAATTATTAACTTTAAAGTTGACTATGAAAGTTGAATATGAAAATTTAATTCAATTTTTTCTATTACTTTGCTTCTATGTTGTTTACACTTCGATTTGGTGCTTTGCATGGTCACCGTGTCGACGTGAAGTGACGGAACGGTGAGGCTGTGGAGCTACTATAAGAGAGATGCAAGAAATTTCCAGAGAAGCAACTCGTTAAAAAGCTAATATATGCACTTATTGGAAATGTATTTATTTTGTAACTATATATTTTTTATTTATTTGTTAATTTGTATTAATTTTATAACATAACAAACAATTAATATGATATTTGTAATGATAATGCACCTGACTTATTGCTTGCTGATTATTAATTTCGATTTTTTATGTTTGGAAACATAGAACAAATGTGTTGTTTGACTTTAAATGTTTTACAACTTAAGTTTCGCGAGTACTGCCTTAATGAATATAAGTATTTAATATGTATAGAATTTATAAATGTAATTTTTAAATAACAAAACAAAAACATTTCTATAGTATATAGAAATATAAAGTCCAAAGATGTAATTTAAAAAAAATTGATTTAGCAAAAATTAAGTGCATTATCGACAGTTAAGTATAGGATTTAAACAAATTTATTTAATAAGAACAAGTTTGGTATTATCTAGCATTTATTTTATTATGAACATGAAGGTGGTAATAATTACAATATTTACTCTTAGTACAAACAATAATTGTTGATTAATACTGTACAGTCTGAGGTCTCTGTAGGTCCCAAATGCTTGATATTGTCAGGGTTGGCTGTTATTTAGTTTTCTTCTAAAAATTTATAAACAGTATTATGTCTAATTATACTAATAATTACAAAAAAATAAATGGACTAATAATAATATTAAATGTCGTGTCCTTTTAGTACAGAAAACACATATAATAAAGAAACAAGTACATACCTCTTCTTCTTTTTATGTGTTGTCAATGATTCTTGACCACTGTCATCTGCACTATCTTCTGATTGACTACTACTACTACTACTTGAAGAACTACTTGAAGAACCACTAGAAGAATCACTGGCAACACCAGTATCTTCTTTTACATCTATAGTTTCAGCAAGTGCTGCTAAATCTGGTTCTTTATCCCTGAGTACTTTTAACCATTTACGTGATAATTTTGGTCTCCCTCGCACCTACAGCAAAATTATTAAAATATATGAAATTACAAATACAATGCATGTGTATCAAACGTATTTTATTGAACTTATATTTTCATACATAAATTCTTACCGTTTTATGCCACACTACGGGGAAATTTGTACGAGAACAGAAATTTTGGGTAACTGCTATAGTTTCGTCAAGATTTAAAACAACATGCCACCAACCACCAGGAACAAAAACAGTTTCACCAGGATTTTGTAAAATCTCTATAGGTAAACAATCTTGTGGCCAGGTAGGCAATTTTGTACGGGGATAAATAATGGAAAACCATGTAATAGCTTCATCTCTCTGTTTACCACCTTCAGCTGCAGATACTTTGAGAAGTTCTCGAGGTGTGTGCGTAGGAAATAGACACCATCGTTTATGTCCAGAAATCAGTGCATTCCAGGCACTGGTTCCTAATGGGTCTATGTGTATGCCTGTACCTGTATTTACATTACTTATTCATAACGTAGTCTAAAATAATTGTTCATATAAAGCAGTTATACAGGTATTTTTTTTAATATTTAATATCATTACTATAATTCTTTGTATGTTTATACAAGCATAATTAAAGTACCCACCAGACCTTGCAGGTCCCATAACGAACCACCGATATGGTGGTCTTCGATGTTCACCAGCATATTGGAAAAGGTCATCTCGGAAATATTTAGGAATAACATAATCTTCTAATAATTTTTTTCGTCTAGGGTGTTCACCAAAGGAACTATCAAAGATATACAGGGGCGAATCATCTTCATTATTAAGCATATAGCGTACATAGTACTTCATTTTCATTTTTACACTATATCCTTCATTGTCTTCACCACATTTAAATTTTTGATTTCTGTATTTCTTTACTAATCTCTATATTTTAATAGAAAATTAATAACAAAAGATATTAATAATTGATTTGTAATTAAAGAATATAAAATACCTCTATAGTCCATTTATATTGGGCTTTCCAACCATTTTGAACACCTTGTATTATCACAGGCTTGTAAGGTTTTTCATATTTTTCTATAAATTCCTCTGTAGATACTTTGGATTCATCGATACGATCCACATTGTCCATAAAATTCCAAAAGGATTCAAATTTTTTACTGTAACCATGTTGGATCCAAGCTGCCTTATCACCAAGTTCTAGAAGAAATATTCATCTTTTGTAAAAACAGAACAAATGCAATTTAAAAAGACTGGGACATTTTAATAATATGAAAATAATAAAGTATCTTATGTAAACAATGGAGATTTATTAACATTTGTATATATTATTGACACTATGTAATGAAGACAATTAATGCTTATACAATTGGAACAGTAAACTATTTACGTATAAGTGCATTATATTATATTGTTATCGTAATACTTTCAGTAAATTTGGAGTTACATCATCCAAGGTCGGCAAAGATCGGTCTTGTATCACATATCCAAATTCTGTTTATAACGACGAGCGTCACAAGAAGACAAACGTTGTCTCAATTACTTCTAGTCATACTAGTAATATAAAATAATTCGTGAAGAATAATTGTTTGTTAAAGGTAATTTACGCCCATATCACGTCAACGTATAGGTTATAAGTTAGGTTATGACATGTTTACCTGGTCTAGCTTTCCTTTTAACCTCTTTGATCCTTTTTTTCGCACGATGATCTAATTTCAATTCATCCGTCATGGCTACACGTTTATTATGTTACCTAATTAACCTATTTTCAATATATTTACAATTTACAATCAAGAAATATGTGTAACACGTCATTCAGTGGTAACTGTACTTTTTAGTTCGCATAAATCCCGTAAGGTGTATCAAAACATTAGCTAATATTTTCGCAGGTATATGAAACATTAAGTACTACTTTCGTATTAATACTTCATCAAAATACATAATCTATTATTTTGATTTCATTTTATACGATTTTGTCATGTGTGCTTCCGCTACTCTATATAGCTTTGCTTTTGTTGACTACAATACGATGACCTTAAGTAGTATAACTAAAGTTCTGTACATTATCTACAGAGGCGCTGATCCTTGCGTATGACTGCCTACGTGACAAATACCATGTTCTACCAATAGGTCATTCCATAGATGTAATTGCTCTTCTAGAAATATCGATATCGTAACTTTCGCTCTCATATATATGTAATCACATGTATAAATCAGTTTTTTATTTAAAACAAGACAGTATTAACTATTAAAAAGAATAAGTTTTAAAGTATGCTTGGCATTTTCAATTTTTTCCAATAAACAAAATTTTTATAATCATAAATACATTATCGAATCGTTACATCATTATAAAGTATAATGTTAAAAACAATTTTCTCCAGTGATTCTAATAATTTCGTTAACAAACTAAGAAAACATTTCTAATCGGCCTATTTTCTTGCAAAAATAACACGTAAACTGACATTTAAAAAGATATGAAATAATAACATAACAAGAAACTTGTATCCGCGGTCGAAAGTTCAACGGTTCCCGACACGCATGCGCAGTGGAGCAAGTTGGCGCGGAATACCCGGATGTGCTGCCGCACGAGCACGATACGGTAGAAGGAAGAGGCATGACGCCATGTTTTGATGTCGTCATCCCCCCCAAACCTCTGTTTCTTGAGCAGCACAATAGTCTGTCAGTGTTTTTCTGTTGTGCGCCTCGTGTTCCGTGTTCCTGGTGGCCGTTTTGGCGTGCTCCATTCGCCCTCCCCATCGTCGCGTCGAAGTTGGATGCTTGCCTTTGAGGCTAACGCTTGTCCCTGTGGGTTGACGGTCGCTGAAGGTGGCCTTTCGTGTCTTTTCATGTCCGGGGAAGTAACCGCGGAGCGGGGGGGGTCCGCGAGCGTCGTCTACGTGGTGGTAGTGTCCTAGTGCGGGGAGGACGAGCGACCACGATCCTCCGCCGAACGGTTAATCAAAGTGGTTACGTCACACAATCCTGAGCTAGGCTTTCGAAAGAAACGCCTTACTAAAGAAGTGGACGGCGACGACGACGGGGACGAGGACGACGGCCCTGCTAAAATGGAGTTGCGCCTGCACTCGCCAGCCGGAGCAGAACCGATTGTCTATCAATGGCCCCTCACCTCCGGATCCGGATCTGTAAGTAGTTTTTTTCTAATTGCGCATTTAAGATTATTCTATGTAAGAAATACGCGATATATGAGAAATACATAGAGTTGCTGTGTGACCTGTCGTTTATTCCTCATTCTCACAGCTGATCGTACATGTATCGCACGACGCGAATTTTTCCCACCACTATTTTATCACGCTGTCACATTTATTGCACTATAGAACCGTAAAACTTTTTGAATTATCGAGATCTTCATATCTTGTGATTATTAATAACTATTTATATACGCAACCTTTAATTGCACACTGTGCTCTGTTTGCATGTACATATATATGTACATGAAAGAGACATTTTCAACTATCATTATTTTGTTTCTTTTAAAATACTTTTTTTTTTATTAATTATATTTTAACGAAGCTTATATATTATTATAATATTGTTATAAGTTATATGTTGCCTATATTAAATTAGAAATATTTTTTATGTGAAATAATTATATTTCTCAATTATATTTTTCATTTTTATACTTATAACAGTTAAAAATTTTTAAGAATAGATTTTTTCTTTATGATATACTATATATTTTTATTAATATATATAACTTGGCTTATGTTTACAGTACATTCCATTAAATTTCATTTTATAATGTATTTATATAGAACAAATTTTTACTATTCATTTAAAAATGTTCATTGACAATAAATTAATTTGCAATATATATGGAGTTACCTCTGTGTTTTAAAAAATATTCCTATACGTCAGTTTAAGATGTATAATTAAAGGAAAAGAAAAAAAAGAAAATCAGAATTTTAGATAATGTTTACTACAATTATGTATTATTTAATTCAAATGAGTTTTATTAAATAATTAATTATAGGATCGTCATGATGGTGCACTTGATGTTGTTGAAACAATGAGATGGGTTTGTGAGGATTTGCCTGACTTAAAGCTACCCTTAGAGAATAATATTTTGTGCGATTATGACACAAGAGATTATGAAAGTATGAAAAATTTGTGTGACAAATTTAATAGAGCAATTGATAGTTTAGTTCAGCTGGTAAGTAAAAAGAAATTAATTATATTTAGTTAAAATAATATTTTTCTTGTAATAACTCAGAATAATTTGACATAGGAGAAAGGCACTAGTTTACCATCACAAAGGTTAAATAAACGACCCAGTCGAGGTTTATTAAGGCATATACTTCAGCAAACATATAATCAAGCAGTAGTAGAACCAGATAAGTTAAATCAGTATGAGCCCTTTTCACCAGAAGTATATGGAGAAACAAGTTATGAACTTGTATGTCAAATGATTGATCAGATTGATGTAACAGATGATGATGTATTTGTTGACTTGGGATCTGGAGTTGGTCAAGTAGTTCTTCAAATGGCTGCAGCAACTTTATGTAAAATTTGTATCGGTGTTGAAAGAGCTGATGTACCATCAAGATATGCACAGGTATGTTACTCTTTTAATCGGTTTTTGAGATAGTACAACTTGGGTAATAACAAATTATTATGTGTATAAGTCTCTTATTTCTGTCAAATATTAGAGTATGGAAGTAAACTTTCGTAAATGGTTGAATTGGTACGGAAAAAGATGCGGCGAATATCGTTTGGTAAAAGGCGATTTTTTAGCTGACGAACATCGTGAAAGCATCACTGGGGCTACAATAGTATTTGTCAATAATTTTGCATTTGGTCCAACGGTGGACCATCAATTGAAGGAAAGATTTGCTGACTTACGGGATGGAGCACGTATAGTATCATCAAAGTCATTTTGTCCCCTCAACTTCCGCATCACGGATAGAAATCTAAGTGGTAATTTATGATATTCCTAAAAGGAGAATAAATATCTGATAAAAATTTGTAATTTTTTTTGTTTCCAGATATAGGTACAATAATGCATGTTTCGGAAATGTCACCATTAAAGGGCTCTGTTTCGTGGACTGGTAAACCAGTGTCTTATTACCTACATGTAATTGATCGTACCAAGTTAGAACGTTATTTTCACCGCTTAAAGAATAATAAACAAGGTGGTGATGAAAATTCTGATTCTGTGATAAATAACACTGCCAGCAGTAGTAATAAGGTTACTAATAGAGGTGAAAGAGGTGACAGAGCTAAACGAGATCTTTCGAGGCAGTTAGAGAGCCCAAATCATTCAGAGCAACAGGGAACGAATAGCGATTCAGATGCGGATGAGAATAATATTAAAAATCGTCGACAACCAAACAAGATCCGTAGAAAGTTGAATAGAAAATCCAATGGTATAACAAGACCACCAGCTAGGGGCGGCAGACAGAGAGGAAGAGGTGTAAAGAAATCGAAACCCAAGAAAGCAATTAATATTTCTGGCCTGGACTTACTACATAGTCAAACGTTACTTAGCACATCTCCACAAGCTTTAGGAAAGAAGCCACCGCCTGCGCCTGGTTGCGTGGATCAACAGCTGTCTTCATTATCACTTTCATTACAGTCACATTCCACCTCTGTACATGAAGAACTTAGTATACCACCTGCTCCGTCCGCCACTCCATATGCATTACAAATACTTTTGGATTTGTACAGGTACATTTAATTTTTTACAAAATGTACACATATTACTTATATACATAGTTGCTTATGTAACTATTTTTTAATACAGGGACCAATTCATGCTCATGTTAGAATCAATGAGAACTCCTTCATACAGAGTATCAGTCAATACAGATATTGCAAAAGAAAGAGAAAGAAATTCGAAGTTACAGTCGAGAGCGGCGCAATTAGAAAAACAGATAAAAGTATTAATTGATGATAGTGTAGCACTTTTAAAAGCAAGAATGACCGAGTTAGGTATAAATGCGACATCACCTGGAGATTTACTTGCTAAAGCTAAGGAGATAGTTCTTAGACACAAACAGTTACAAGCCAAAGCAAGTAAGCTGCAAGCTCAAGTTGCATCTATGGAGAGTGAACAATCGAGACTAACTGCGCTTAGACATCAAGAATTACAAGAAAAATATAGTAATCTTACAAACGCGAACGGCATATCAAATCCACCACAGCCACTTACTCAGGATTACATATTGAAAGAAATTTCCGCAACTTTGTCTCAACGTAAAAGATTACATTGCCAGGTTAGTAGAACTTTTTTTTACTCTTATACAAGTAAAAATGAATTTAAATATATAATTTGTATTCCATTAAATTAGGTGTCTAAGTTGGAACAAGAACTAAATGTGTTGGAACGAACAAGCAATGAAAAACAGGTTGCTGCAATAGCCCAGCAACAGAGAGAAGCATTAAGCTCAAAACATTCACAAAATCAACATCATCATCAGCAGCCAAATGGGAAGAGTGGATCGTCACGAAAAAATAGAGAAGGACGTTCTAGATCGCAAGAATGGCCTGACGTTCCTGATATCGGAAAGATACAAGAAAACAATCCAGAAATATTGGCGCAAAAGATTTTGGAAACTGGCAGACAAATAGAAGCTGGCCGAATATTAAATAGACAAAATACTAATACCAGTAGTAATTCTAGAACCAGATTGCCACAAGCATCTCTCAGTTTTTCTACTACTTCATCATCCATTTCATCCTCACAACCACAAATAAATAATAAAGACATAACAAATAGAACTCAGGAGCCTCCTAGAGTTGCAAATTTCGAAGATAGACTGAAGAGTATCATTACAAGTGTTTTAAATGAAGATCAACAAAATAGAAATAAACAACAACAAATGCAACTACAGGTGCAATTACAAAATCAGACTGAGCCAGATAGAAAACGCATTGCATTGCCGCAAAATGTTTCTACTCCTGATTATACACAGGTAATTTTAAGATAATTTTATTATTTAGTATGTAAGTACTTATAATATAAATCATTATTTCGTAGGTTTCACCCGCGAAGTTAGCACTTCGCCGTCATCTCTCTCAAGAACGTCTTTCTTCTCACTTAACACCATCAGACAGGCCAACAATCGATTCAAGGCAATCGACTCATGACAATCGTATTGTAACGGGCGGAAATGGGCTGCTTGGTACTAGAACAATTGGTGATTTGGTCAGTGGAGAAATAGAAAGAACATTAGAAATATCCAATCAATCTATAATAAATGCAGCTGTTGATATGAGCGCAATGATAAGGCCGGAAACTGTATATTCTCCTATTAGTAGACCAGCTAGTGCAGAGGGTGATGCTGGTTTATCAACTCTCGCGCATGTAGCAAGTTATGCTCCAACTTCTTCTGCAGTTTCAACATGTACTCCTACTACCACCTCCAGATCATCTGTATTATTTACTCCAGTAACACAACCACAAAGGTATCGTATTATACATTTATTCTATAATTACTTTATATATAGCAGATTGCATTTTATAATTCATTTATTTTTGCTCATTTAGATATACACCAGTTCAGTTACCTCGTGCAGATATCAAACCTTATCATGAATCGTATTTCTCTGACAATCCTTCTCAGTCACTCACACAAACTCATCCTCCGCCATCATTGCATTCATCGCAGACAACATCAAACGGCGAACTTTTACCCGTAGAAGGATTAGCTGCATCTTTACATGCCCGTATATTAAATAATCATAATACAAAAACCGAGCCAATGCTGACTACGAATAGAAGGTATGAATTTCATCTACGTTTTCCTTTTCATCATATTGAAAAATAAAAAGGATAATCTAATATGTATCTTTTTTTTGCAATAGATTTCAACCATACCCTCGTTATGCAACCAGTAGCAACAATAATGGCAGTGCAACAACAAACGGCATGGTGACAGCCATTTGTCAGTCACAACCTTCAATGTCAGTGAAAACAGAGGCAATCGTATCATCAGTAAGCACGAGCGGAGCGCCATTGAGTCCTCTCGTAGAACCACATTCTAATACGTCTACGCCACTAGTCGATGAACCCCAGATGACAACGCAGAGACAACGAAATGGTATTGGCGATGACGGTAAGCAGAATGTTCTATATTTTCATTTTACACTTTCTATTATGCATTCTGTTGTATTAGAGTAGGAAATGCTTTGGAATGTACATATCCAAGTTTTTAAATATGCTTCCTACACTGGCTGTAAAAAGAAACAATAATATGTTTAAAAAATCTTTGATTTCTTTAAGTAAATATAAAGTATCAAATTTTTTTAATATTATTATGTTTATTGATAAAATAAATTAGTCTCTATAATACAATCATATTTAGCAAATACAATTTGCAGAAACAAAAACAGAATAAAGAATCTTGAAATTGGTGATAAATACATTTCACATTTGCATTCTATTATTATTTTGACCTTGCTATAGACAAGGTGTATAATTTATTTTCTCTGCTCATAAATACTCTTTTATATCTTTACTATACAAAACTTTTACTAAACACTTTGCTTTATCTTTTTAAAAACACTGTTGTATTAGTTTCTGCTATGCATCTTTTATTAGTATTTTTATGCACTAATGGTTCAAGATCATTATCTATGGTTTATCTTATGGAGCTGGTACTTGATCTTTATTTATATTTATTTTTGTTGTTGTTTGCTGTATTTGTTAGATGCACTGTAGCTGTTTGTTGGTTAGATCTGTCTGTCACATACTCAATCTCACTCACAACCCTTGAAGCTTGTTTTATTAGAGATTGAGACACATTCAGAGGGAGAAATCAAAAAGTACGGCTGCCTGTGGGTTGGTTCGTGGTTGCTGGTGAGTTATCCCACAGGGGTTGTTCAAAATTCTTTTCTTTATTATCATTATTACAGCCTTTTGATAAAATATAGATTTAGATTCTTAGCTTT
>NIJG01000006.1:766712-793814 GCA_002201625.1 Euglossa dilemma
ATAAGCCAGACTCTAAACATTTCTCTTGTTTTTTTTTTTCCTCCTTAGAAAGATATAATAAAAATTATTTCACGATTCACAGCCTACTTATGCATATTCAGGAACTTAAGGACAAATGGAGCATGTTAGATTTATATAAAAATGTCGTATTTTTAGTTAGTGGGTTTTTGTAACTTTGGTGCATGCTTTTCTGCATGATAGAATAATATATAAAATGCGATTAATGTAGTGTTTCTTATATTGAGTAGTAGTATGTATTGTACAAGAAATGATGAAGTGGATATTACAAGGTACTGTACATGATATTTGATTACCATACGTATTTTATTTGTTAATAAACGATGTATTTGCATAACAAAAAGATAATACTCTATTATACAAATAAATCGCATTTACTAATTATATGATAAATATTTACAAATCTTTATTGTCAATCATATTTTAAACGTATAACATTTCATACACCATCTGTAAAACAATGTTTATTATCGTACACAATACAGATAATATTTAATTATTTGTTAATAAAATCATTTTATTACACGATAACTATAATTTAACACGTACATGCATAGTAACTATTACAAGAATACAAACATATCTTACTGTACTATTATCGAGAAGGGTTATTGGCTTATTTTTATGAAAATACGTTGTACCGTCTTAGAGTACATAAGCGGTGCAGCAACTAAACTCAATTCATTTTACAGACGGAGAGGCGGATTGGCAAGACCGTATCAGTTCTGGATTCGATAGACTGGTTGCCTTCGCGTCCACGGAGTTGGATAAGCGAAGAAGATCAACCGAGGGAGTAAACACAAGTCCCGATAGCGGTTTAGGATCGGATAGCACTGTGACAGGACCACCACCGGTGATACCGTCACCGGACGAAGCACTTGGACCCCCACGTACACCTTCACCGACTAGTCCTCGTCCACCGAATCCCTCCAACAGTAGTAGTACGAGCAGTAACAGCAGCAGTAGTAGTAGCACATCTTCGGTGCCTCTGAAATATCAACGTCAACCGGATCCAGAACGACATCACTTTAAAAAAAAGTTTTTTCATAGAGATTGGAACAATTCTGGGAGTACCAGTAAGTTTCGTCCTAAAGGCAAAGATTGGGATTGGAATCATTCGGGTCAATGGCCTTCGAATGACGAATAATCTTGATCAACTTTTTATACAGCGTATCTTAAAAAGCAAGTATATTAAGCTTTTTAACGGGTTCTCTTTTATGGTTGTTAGGCTCACAGAATTAATTTCAGTACGATCCGTATTTCTTTGTTTACGGATATATAACTTTTCATAGAGAAATGTTATTTCCTCCTGCACTTTACAGCCTGCTGCTTAAAGTGATCCTTAATTATTTCGAAATATGTACAATATTGCAATATATTGGATACTTTCGTTGACTCAATTATAAAACACGTCTCTCGCGTTCGAGTTACAAGATTTTTTCTTTTTCTTTTTCTTGTTGTTTGTGTTAAAAAAAGAGCAACTTTTGAGCCGAGCGAATTGCTCGATAATTTGTTTTTGTTTTTATATATTTCATCGTCGGGTATATATATTTATATATATATTTATTTAATAGAGAACTTGATTGCGAGGCTAAATGTACTATGAAATTTTTTTCGAAATAATATATTTCGATCGTAAAAATCTATTTAATATTTAGCCATATACACACGCGTATATTAAAAAATGAAGGTCAGAAGGTCGTGAAAAACGCTGTTATACATTACTCACTGATAAATATTTGAACATAATATTATTAGTCACTACATTTTTGAAGGAAAGGAAAAAAAACAATTTAGAAAATAATCATTGCCGATTTGATATATGACATACGGTGAGAATGTGTTTGCCTTCATAAGTATATGCTAATACCATAGAGATTATATTCCTTGACTTAAACAGGAGGAAAAAATAAACAATTTGTAAATGGACGCGTCTATAATAATGGTATGTGATTGTCACGTGTAAAATATAATAGGGCAGGAGAAAGTACTATGTAAAAAAATGTACCATATATTATGGGCGTAGGAGCTAGCATAACTAGCTGACAAAACAGAAAGAATAGAAGCTACCAAAACCTACGTGTGTTCGTAGCAAATATTCGCTGCAAATTTTATATGCGGCTCTGTATCCCCCGATCGTTTCTGGAGGATACAATATCGAAGTGTTCACTGTTGCTCATACATGAATATGACAACGGACAGCGAAGAATAGTCATTTCACTAACCGGAAGTTAAATCTAATTCATTTTTTCGTTGTTTTTATTTTTATCTTTTTTTATCTTTTTTTTTCTCTCTTTATTTTTTCTAGCACAAATTTACCCATTGATTTGTAAGATTGTGCAGAATAATCCAAAGAATGATCTCTCTACGAGAGTTAAATAGAAAAAAATTTGCCCAGCAGAGTTCGATCAGATTTAAGTAATCTCGCTGGTGAATACGAGATTCGATTTGTAAATATGATGCGACGCACTCTTTGAAAAATACGTGCGTCCACGTTGTATAAAAGATTTTTTAGTCATTGTGTCGTAAATATAGTACAGGAAGTTTGTAAAAAGAAAGAGGAACAACCGAGTAACTGTCACGGAATGAAATGTAAAAAAGAAAAGAAAAAAAAAAAAAAACACGAGAGGAAAAAGAGCTAGAAAAAAGATCAACCGCTCGCCGTATATGATTGTAATTAGTTATCGAATTATTTAATAATCTCCTTATACATTAATACGATATAATTAAATAACGATGTAGGCACCTGCCAAGTTTAGCATGTTATATACACTGCCGAAACTTCTATTAATTTTATTATTGATCATGATTATTATTTATTGTTTTTATTGAAATATTTTAATACTAAGGTTTTTGTAACAATCATATTTTCTCTGTTTCATTCCTACCTTCCATTTGCGTGGTTTATCGCTTCAGTAATGAAAAAGAAGAATGAATCTTACGAATCGTGGTATAACGAAAAATACCGATGTTATATTGTTACCATTTTGTTGCCCGATCTCTTTAACGCCGAGAAGAAGAAGTAAGAGAGAAAACAGCATGGAATGGTAGACACATTTTTAAGCGTATATCATCGGGAATAAAAGAAATTTATTACGATGTTGCCTGATTATGTTAATCGTTGTCTATGCAATAATACACTTCTGTTATAAACAAAAGGACACACTAGTACATTTGTTAGGGTAATTCATTGATTTGCTGCGTGAGCGGACAATGGTTGAATTATATATACAAGAAATGATCGTAACACGATTTTATAGAACCGAAAAACAGATGTAAACAATATCTGTAGATATAATGCAACAAAGTACAAAGTTTTACCTGAACAGATTATATTTCATACCGTATCTGTTTTGTACATCGAGTAACCAATGCATTGAAATATACCACATTTTTATCTTAATTTATTAAATCTTTAATCGTTCCATTGACAATGCTATTATCACGTTCATTAAGAAAAAAAATATGTATATTTTGTACTATCATCCAATGTATACGTGTAAGTTGCATAGAATACGGGTAAGTTGCATAGAATACGAAGAAAAAGTCATCGACATCCTATGAATTCCGTTTCCTATATACCACGATATATCGTAGAACTCCTGTATTATTGTTACATAATTCATTCAAATCTCAGTGTCAATGACATTTGCAATACAGGTGCCAGCATGCAGCTCGTATTATATATATATATATATACATATGCGTTTGCAAAAGATAAACGATATACGGGTTTCGCAAGCCATGCGCACCCACGCGCGTATATAAGAACAAGCTTGTCGTTCTTCTAAGTACTTGAACTTGAAATTTATAACGCACACTATGGCCTTCGTGTTAGAAACTGTCTTGCTGCTTTTATTCCGCCTAGCGTACGGTCGCAACATGCAGGACATTGAAATTGTTTTATTGCCATTGTGGAACGCGGAAGATAACGCAGAGGTAGTTACTCGTTACATTTTTTTTTTTTTTCCTTTCTCCTTATCTTCTCGTATAGATTACCGATCGAATTGCTCTTTCTCTCATCGAACTAACGCGATTGTGTAACGCAGATCATTAAGCTCACACTTTACAGGTGCCATTAAGTTTCAAAGCTTTCGACCACTCGATCGAATTGACATTACGTAGAAACGATAAAATTACAGCGCCGCAGTTTGAAATTTGGAAACGCACCGATGCGAATTCCTTGGAGAAATTACCGGGACTTGGTAAATCGATATCGTGTCATTATCTTCACACGGACGATGTTAGTTCCGCGGCTATGAGCCTTTGCGGGGAGTACGGAGTGGTCAGTATGAAAATGGAAGAACATTGAAAAGAGAAACATTTCGTGAAACAGTGTTTTTTTTTTTCATCGCAGCACGGTTTGATCTTCTTGAAAAATGTCACTTTCGAGATCACGCCGCTCCGCGAGCAGGAAATTTCATTTTTCGACGATCATTACATCAGACGACGCTCGGAGATATTGGGAGAGCCTCACGTTGTCAAAAGGGCTTACACCCCTTTTATATTTTTCGAGGACGAGCCGGGGTACAACGCGCAGCTTAACAATGACCTGACAGGGGGAGATGAGATCATAGAATCGTTTGGAAACTTCAACAGAAATAACGAGAACGATGCTCTGACGTTAGAATTGGCACTGTTCTTCGACCAGGCTGGCTACGATCTCTTTTCACCTTTTTTCGACAGAAACGACGAAAAGATTCTCGACATGCTACTGGCTTACGTAAACGGCGTGCAAGCTGTTTATCATCATCCGAGTTTAGGAATCACCATCGACATTTCTCTGGTTAGATTGGAGATTATGCAGAAGCAGCCCCATGACCTGCCTCATCATGACGGAGAGCGAGGAAAGCTATTGGATTCCTTTTGTACTTATTCAATGAAGAAGAATCCACCGGATGAATTTCACCCTAATCACTGGGACATGGGGTTGTACGTCTCCGGGCTGGACTTTTACGTTATGGAAGCTGGACAAAAGAACAGTGCCACCATGGGTCTAGCTGTAGTAGGTGGATTGTGCATCGACCAATATTCTTGTGTCATCGCTGAGTTAGGCGTGACGAATCAATTCGGTAAACCCTTCCCATCTGCAGGTTTCACATCGGTTTACATAGCTGCACACGAACTGGGCCACAAGTAAGTTTTATCCGTTAATTTCTCAACGTGACAAATGTCGAATAACTTCTCCTCGTTATAAAAACGTTAAAGGGTAGTATATTGACGAGACTGACGAGTAACGTTCTATCCAAAAAAGTCTAGGAATGCATCACGATTCGACGGGAAACACGTGCCCGAAAGACGGCTACATAATGTCCCCAAGCAGAGGCACCCACGGCGAGACAATTTGGTCAGAATGCAGCCGAGACGTGGCGCAAAAACTTCCATATATGAAACCTTGCCTGAGAGACCGAGTAGCTCCTCCGACGAGCAGCCGATTAGATCACAGTCGATACTTGGATCTCCCGGGTAGAGAATGGACCGCTAAAAGGCAGTGCGAAGTATTCCTGCGGGACAAGAATGCTACTGTGGTCACGTTTTACCAGCTTTGCGAGTCGTTGCAATGCGAAACTCCTCATAGGAGCGGTTATTACCTTGCTGGGCCAGCCCTGGATGGGACTTACTGCTCACCCGGAAAAGAATGTCGCGGCGGCGAGTGTAGAAACGCGCTGCAAATTCACCCCGGTTCAGAGAAGCCTTTCATTGAGCCGGGTGGATGGAGCGAATGGAAGTCAGGACCCTGCAAGAGCGGATGTCTATTGAAATCCACCGGTTCTCGAACGAAACAAAGATTCTGCGATAAACCAGTACCGAAGAATAGAGAGATCGGTTGCCAGGGCAAAGACTACGACGTGGTTCTTTGTAGGGACGATAATCTATGCAAGAAGAAGCGTAAGAGTATCAACGAGTTTGCGGGACTGAGGTGCAGAGAGTTCAGTGAAAGATTGCCAGAATTGGACGGGAAGGGTGGCGGGCTGCAGGCGCCACACGAGCCCGAAAGGCCATGGATGGCTTGTGCTATATTCTGTCGGCGAAAAGACATAGCATCTTATTACACGCCGCGCGTGGAATTAAACGACCTTGGCCTTGGCCCATACTTTCCAGATGGGACATGGTGTCATGCCGAGGAGGGACAAAATTATTTTTGTCGCCAGCACCACTGTCTGCCGGAGAGTTTTCGCTTCGAGAAAACGCTACTGAATGACCGCCGGAATGACGACATTTTCGGTCCACAAAATGCACACGCCGGTGGTCTGCGTCTGGACGATCAGGTAATCAAGTATTTCAGCTTGGGTCTCGATGGGTTGCCCCTCTTGACCTCTCTGTCACATGGTATTGGGTTTCCGCCAGACGAGGACGAATGGGTCGATAAAGATTACGTGGAGCTGGCAAAACCGACAGAGAAAACTGTCTTCGGGTTACCATACTGGTTAAGAAAGCAATACGATTGATTCTCTTCTTCGTTGCAACTGGATTTTGTCATTTCTATCTTTCCCTTCGAGTTATTGCCTACATTTTCTCGAAAAGTGTATCTCAATCTCAATGGTAATTTATAACGCTGCAATGCGAAATTCTACTACTTTTTAAGATAAAAAGAGCTTTAACTATTTGTAATTATTTATGGTAAAAATAAAGTGTTCGTACATCTTACGGTTCTTTCCCGTTTTCTTCTTTTGCCTTCTGATTATTCGACCAGTTCTTTCCCTTTATATGTGCAGTATAAATACAAGTATATCAATATATCAGAAAACTATACAACGATACATGCGTGTATATATATATACGCAAGCCGTGTACATATCATATGTGGATACATACGTACTTATTTACACAGAAATTCTACTGTTTCACCACGCAGTTGTGTGTGAAAGTATCTCGGGAGATAGGATGATGACGTCACCTACTTGGCTATCTATTTTAGGAGTGTCCCGATGTTATATCCAGCGTAGGAGCGATCATGAGACAAAAGGATTGAATAAAAATACAAAATAGTATCACTTAATTGTATCGATATTATTTTAGCGTACAAATAATTAACCAACCATTAACATTAAGACGCATTATATAAGAAAACAATCAGCTCGATATTACAAATAATTGTTTATACACACGTCTGTTTTCATGTGACAAAAGTGTTCACTAATCACTGTGTACTTAAGGGAAATTAATGAACAATGATTATGACCCTTTTCTTTTTTTTCTTTTTTTTTTTTTTTTTAAGCTATTTTTAAATGTTATTAGTACATGTGCATAACTGTAATTTATTAAAAATGAAAACGAATCGAATGATGATATATGATATGAATAATGGGATAAAAGAAAGTAATGCAACGATTTAGATACAGTGATGATGGTTCATTTTGTCACATTTCCGCAGATTCGCCACTCGTACATATCAGGCGCGCTATACGCATTTATACTAAAGAATACTTACACACCATACATAGATATACACAAGTGTACGCACATTCGCTCACACTGTATACATAATACATACTCTGAATGTACAGAATGAACAAAATTAAGCAAATCACATTCATACGACCGGAGTTACGCACTTCAACAGATTCTCACTGTTAAATCATATAACTTAATGTAAATATATTCGATCTTTGTCACTGTTTAGGATCTTCCCGCATGTAAAGACAAAATACGTTTCACTACCAAAGCAACTGATCATTCGTTTTTCCGTTACGAATTCTATCGAACATAAATTTGTCTAAACCCAAATCAAAAATCTGATTTCTCTTATATTTGACTAATGGAAAAATCACATTTTCCTAGCTATAAGGTAAAATTATTATTTGCATCGCTTCAACAAATATTTGTCACAGCTCTCTAATCACGCTTTATGTACTAGAACGTACACGAGTGTTTAGTCTCGTCTATTGGAACGATTAGAGGACTGTCGTTGTGATGACAATTATCCATGTGTTTTGTTCCAATTTTTCGTGTTCAATTCGGCAGGGTATCGTATAATATGTCCTTTGCACTTTGCGACAGTGTTTCGGGGAATTTAATATCAAACGAAACCAAGAGATCACCTTTTCTCGATGATTCTTTCGGGAATGGTAAACCATGTCCCTGAATCCTCCTAACCATATTGGGTTTTACAATTTCCCGTGTCAAATTTAAGTTGATTTTTTCGCCAGTGAGCGTAGGAACTTCCATGATAGTACCACATAAAGCTTGTTTTAAGCTGAGCTTGCAAGTGTATCTTATATCACTGCCTTCTCTTCTAAAAAGAGGATGTGGTTTGTCTCTGATGATAAAAATAATATCTGCTGGAACCTTTCCATGTGCTTGATCACCTTCTTTTTGGAAGGTGATCTTAGTACCAGCCTTCCATCCTGGTTTCACATGAATCGTAAGAACTTTCTCTTCTCTTTTTGTGGAACCATCAGTTTGTACAACTCGTCTAGAAATTTTCATTTTCTTTGTACAACCACGTAGGATTTCTTCTAAACTGATATACAGATCATGTTCAACAGCAGGATCTTGAGCACGATCTTTATTGCCTCCCCTGCCAGAATTAGATCCTACATAGTTGAAAGAATGTGATCTGAAAGCGCCACCTTGACCTTGACGTTGAGATCCAGGTCCTAATCCAAGCGGATCATCTACATCCATATCATCATCATGGAAGCTAAACATTCGATTTCCTATAGGCCCTCCTCCAAAATCAAAGAAGGCCTGGAAGGGACTAGCAGACCCAAAGAATTGAGCAAAGGTTGCTCTTGGATCTCCATGGAAAGTATACGTTGTAGCACCACCTCCTCCTCCTGCTGACCCAGCTCCACCCTTCAATCCTTCTTCTCCAAATTTGTCATAGATTTCTCTCTTTTTAGTATCAGAAAGCACTTCATAAGCTTCAGCTATTTCTTTAAATTTTTCTTCAGCTCCAGCACTCCTATTTTTATCAGGATGATACTTCAAAGCTAATTTTCTATAGGCTTTCTTGATTTCATCATCAGAGGCATACTTGTTTATGCCTAGTATTTTATAGTAATCTTTCCCCATTGGTCACTGATCTGCAACAATTCAAATAACAAGAAGATTGATACATTGTCCTTGTAGAAATAAAACTTACAAATTCTTTTAGAAAAAGAAATTTATTTTCGTCTCTATTTACAATTATCAAACATTTATTCGTTTATTAAACTTTTATTATCTCGTTAATTTTTTTTTCTATGATATTATTCAAGATAATTATATGGTCCAATTATGAGTGTTTGTTTGAATCGTTCTCTATTAAACTATAGGCAACTTTAAAGGATATATGGAAGTTTCTACTACTATCTATTAGGTATAGATAGTATATCTTAAATCTTACGAATTTTATTTAAAAATTACATTACTGTATATATCGTAAACGCTATATACATAACAATGCGTGGTCCAAGAGAAATATTACATCATTACAAACACGTTTTTCGAGGGCCCGTATAATGTTCTATATCGACGGTTTGGGAAACGACGTTCGACGCAACGTGACCATAAAAGTGCGGCTCTTTCTGAAGTTTCAAGTACGACTTCGACGTCACACAACACAAAGAACTGTTTTTATCTTCTACAGATTACAGATTACCTTAGCGGGTATAGAAGTTATACTTTTTTTTTATGAAATACATAGTTCGAAACTGCGATTATTAAACTCCATTTTTGATTTTTTGACCGACACAACTTTATATAACTAGACTGAAATTTACTGATTTAAAACTAACGAAATGTATATATAAAAAAGAAAATTATATATTAGAAATGTATTAGAACTCTAATTTTTTATGAAAATCTTTCGCAATATGATCAAATCTTTCGTTGTTATAATTTAGTGTAAATGCTATTATTACATGACGTATGGGATTTTGTTAATAGAGGAAATAACTAACTGTTAGAAAACCATGTAATTGTTAAGGTATGAAGGATTACAAAACACAGTTTTAGATCAGATTGCGTTTACTAGCGAATTAAACTCGTAGAAGCACGAAAACAAGAAACATGTTCCATTCACTTGATTGAGATACAAGTAGAACAATGGTACATAGATACTAAGTCGATAATGCCAATGATCTGCCATTTTTTCGTACATTCTCGAGAACAGAAGTATGGATGTCTCTCTAACGCACACCCACGTACGTATTTCACCGATATCTATTTCTGGCAATGATGAGCGCGTATAAGCGACGAACGTGTCCGTTCCTACAAACGTGCCCGCTCCTACAAACGTGCAACAATTTCGAGCAGCGTAAAAATAAATTCTACCGTATCCACTATGGCTGTCCTAGTCTCTATCTTGAGCATTTATCTATCATAAAATTATGCGACGAATATATGTGAAATGACCCCCCATCGCGGATAGTCCATTTTCTCCTCGCGAACATCTGACAGAATTCAGGATCCCTAAAGTATCGTTTACAATTTTTGCTCAACACTTACCGCTGTTTTTCTTGTGATTCCTTAATAAATTACAAAATCCAATTGGCACTAAATTCACTGAGATTCTTGCAAACGTTATGCAGACTTATGAAACGTTTGTTTCTGACAGATCAGCCGAAACAACATTTAACACTTCTCTTCACGTACTAAAGTGTCGCGTAAGCTGTGCAGTCCATATATACAAACTTTCCTTCTAGTAGCTTCCGGAACTTTCGAGAATGGGTCGACGGCAGTTCCGTAGCACTTATTTAATGACGTCAGTAACCCCCACTCCTAGTTATAGATCGAAAATGTGACCGACAATCACGCGCGCGGTTTATGAAACGTAACGTTCATACGTTAATAAATAAATAATACGTTTATATTACTACTAATATATTCCAAAAATATTTAATATTTCTTTATCAAACAATGAGAGTTTTGTATATTTAATAATAATATATAAAAGTAAACAAGATAAGTATTGTTTTTATTACAATCTGAACATAGCTGAATGTCCTATTGATATATACTCGGTGATCATAATTTTAAGTATTACAAATCTTGCGTGTGCCTATATACACTGTGTCTATGAAATTTAACATCATTCAAATATTATAATCTGTTACTGATTTTTTTACTACGGTTTACATCTTTTACAGTTTTTATAACCTATAAACCAATTTATAAGTAAACAATATTTATTTTATTGTTATCATTAACAGTCATATTTTATAAAATTTTAAATATTTTCTCACATACAATAAATAAATGTACAATCACTTATAATTATATACACTATATACGTATGAATATCGTATATATACATAACAAATGCATTATTCAATGTGTTTATCTACTCAGTCGTAAGAACAGTGCATGCTTGCATTCTCGCGAATTTGGTGGCATATATTTGTCATAAAAATCCTGAACAAATTCTTCCACTTTGAAACCAAATTTCTGGTACAATATCAATGCTGGATTAGTAGCTGAAACATGTAGTGTAACATCCTTCCCCATACATGTTTGAATTAGGTGATAAAGCATAAACGTTCCTATACCAGATCTGCGCCACTCTGGACGAGTTAAAAAAAATGATATGTAAGCTTCATTGTAACCAACATCGGGTACTAAAATTGCAAATCCTATGACCAACTTTTTGTACAAAACTACACAGCTAAAATCAGGGTACTGTAGACATTCTGTCACTGGAAAAAAGAAACGATTTCGTTATTTTCCTATCTTAAATTCAAATTCAAGTAAATAAAGTATATTCTGTTACATTTACAAGAATTGAATATTGAATATTAAAGGCTGAATTTATGTTGCATCAAAATGTAATTGTTACTCACAATCAATACCAGGCCAAAAAAATTGACTACACAAACTATTAATCGCGGGAATGTGTTGCGGTCTCACATAAGAATAGTCAATTGGTGCTGTTGGCGGTGCTTTCCATTTAGAATTTGATTTATTGACTTTAAAGCGAAGTTCCTCCATTACTTTCAACCATAAAGGATGACATGAAGTGTCTCTTCTTATAAATGGTTTTAAAAGTCTATTTGTATATGGACTATGCACAGATGTAGGTTCGTTATATCCCTGTAACCTTTGTTCAAACGAACTTAAATCATCGCCAAAAAATCGGTCCAAAACTCTGCCAGAATCTTTTAGAGGCTTATCAAGTATTTCTGTTTTGCAACCAAAATTATCAATGTCTAATAATGGTAAACCATATTCACGTTTTAATTTTCGTACAGTCAGTTTTCTATAAAATCGTCTGATCTCTGGAGTTGCAGAATTAAGAATTGATTTATTAACTTGTTGTAATAAATATGCTTCTTCTTGATGTGTCATACGTGGAATTTTTTCTCCTGAAATAAAATAACATTGAAAAATAATTAAGAAGAAACGAATTATACAACACGAATGTAATAAAATATATACTAGTTATATGATTTCTTTGCCAAGGCCATGGACGTTGCTGTGTAGTCTTAAATAAAGAAACAGGTGGTTGTTCTTGTACAGAACTTAAACTATCGTTACTATCTTCTTCATATTGTTCTTCTTCTTCATCTTCCTTAATCTGATCTATTTTAATATCAAGATTTTCTGATACAATGTCTGTAGTAGTTGTCCATTCAGATGTAAAATCGTCTAATAACTGCGAAAAGTGGAAATTGTTGGTCTGATATTGACAATCTCTTATTAAATCAGACAATGATGGAGTGTCACTTTGTTCAGTAGACATTATATCATCCTCTATCTCCATATCTAAAATTAAAGAATATTAGTATTGTAATAATTTTGTACACACTTTATATATTTTTTATTCAAGTTGCTAGTACATACTGATCAATTCATCCTCCTCAAGTAAAAGATCAAATAATGTTTTATCAGGTTGAACATACGTTTGTGAATATGTAGAGCATTCTTGAGTTTTTACTGGTCCATTTCCATAACTATTATCCTCTCCAACCGAAATACTTGATTCTGATGGAGTTGGACTATCATGCAATTTACTTGCTGTTTTTGCCTGATTTCCAACATGTTTTTTACGATCCAATATCATTTTTTCATCTAAAAGTGTAAATAATTTAAATATCTTCTAATTACATCATATGAGAAGTATAAATATTGTAGCATAAATACTTTTAGCAATAAGGACTTCAGGTGGATCATTATCTATTAGCCTCCACCATCCAGACTCTCCTAATTCTGTTGTTCCTGATTTGAAAAAGATTCCACTATAATGAGAAAGAGTTCCAGATATTGTGCCGATCCAATTCTTTTTTCTTTTACTAAAAATAACAAAAAATTAAATTACATACATGAATTTTATAAAAATGTTGATTTTTATTAATTCTTTAATGTATCTTACACTGTCTTCTTAAATAAATAATCCCAATTACGGTCAACAAATGTGCTAATGTCAGATTTCCAATGAAAGTACCCTCTTTTACTAATACCACTTGATTTCTCACGTAAATTATACAATGTTAATACAATCACATTAAGCCAAGGCATTCTATTACGTGCTACTGTTTCTTCACCAAAAGGATTGCAATGGGAACAAATCAGATCAAAGAATACATCACCTACAAATGATAATGGAACACTTCCCCGTTTTAAACAGTCTATATGAATCTTTGTTGAACATTCATTACAACATAATGCTGGTTTACTATATGGTTCACATAAATATCCACAATTTTTACAACATTGAATCTTAGAGGAATCAATAGACTCTGTTTTAAATTTTCTATCCTTTTCATTGTCTATTTCTGCCATCATTTATTTATACAATAACTTATAAATTCATTAGTAAAATATAATTCCTGGATTTCGACTAGATATATCAAATAAAGCACTCTTACGTAGATATCAATTTAAACACATTTGTTAATAAAATATAATTGGTAATTTAAAATTGAAGTATTTTAAAATATTGTATCATTAATAATTATCATTTGTATTCGAATAAGTAGAGGTTACTTGTCTGTATATATCACAATGCGTTAGATCTCACTTGAAATTACAATGTGAACATAGCTGCAAAAGCAAGTGGGAAAGAATTTATGAATGAAAATTGATACAAATATAAATTGTAAACTGTTTATTTAATATAAATTCCAGTTGTGATGTTAATATAAATATCAACATATATTTAACTGATTGTTATATTTCTATTAATTTTTATCATTTGTCATATTATTATTATAACAATAAAACACAACAAAAACTTTTCACATTTCGTTCTTCTCTTTCACATATTCGTCTGTTCAATAGCTATGTTAATGTTTCTTATAATAATTGCACTTGTTGCTATGCAAATTAACGGTGGCAAATTATCGATAATTGCCGCCATCGATAATTTGCGATAATTTCAAAGAAATTGTCGATAATTAACTGATAGTTTCCGATATGCTTTATTTAAATTTATAAAATTTTAGGAAGGTGAATAAATTCAAATATAATTCATTTTCAATTATGTATTTATTCTTGTTCAGGAATAAAAATATACTTCTGTTTTTTTTCTTTCAACTGAATTCGTCTCTCTGCAATTAACAATCTTGCTGTCTTGTTTATAAAATGAAAATGATTATGCCATGGCAACCATCAAAGTATCGATAAGAAACTATCGATAATTTACTAATGTAAATACAACCAAATAAAATTGAAACGCGTGAAAGTTTGATATATTTTATTTATAAAATTTGATTATTACTTTCGTATTTTTAAAAATAAAACAAAGAAAAAAAGAAGAATCGTTAGGATGGCTCTTTCTTTACAATGTAAAGTATTTTACGGTTTAAAAACTGATGTAATTGCAAATGCACATTATATTACGGATGCAGAAATTTTATACCCTGTTGGAACTGTAATAGCGGTTCATAATATTCCGCAATGTCGGCAAAGATTGATACGTTTATCTGACAAACAACAAATAAATATAATTTCAGTTACACATGATAAGTAAGTTTTTATAAACAAGTAAGCTTTTATATAGCTTTTATGCTGTAATACAAAGATATACACTATTTTCTCAATTTTTTTTTCATATAGGAAGTATGTTGCAACATGTGAAGTTGGTGAAAAACCTACTATATCTATTTATGATCTTCACACGTTAAAAAGAAAAAAACTTCTTGGAATACCATATGATGCTCCTGATGTAACAAAATTTACTTGTATAGGATTTACTTTTGATAATAAGTATCTAGCAGCAGTTACAGGAGAACCTGATCAAACAATGCTTTTTTATAATTGGGAAAAAGGAAAAGTAGAATCCAATTTAAAAGTAGACACTCCACAGAATCCATTGGCTATTGTAGATGTATTAGCTTGTAATCCATCTGATGTAGGAATACTTGCACTTGGAGGGCTACATACATTTAAATTCTTAACTCTTTCTGATACTGTATGGAAACCATATGGATTTTCCAAGGCAGACAATATACTAACATGTTCTATGACTTGGTTGACTTCAGATAGACTTTTACTTGGAACTAAAGATGGTAGAATACTTTACTTAGAGAATGGTGATTTGAAAAATATTTATAAAATGACTGATACAGTACAGATGAATCTTAGAATTCGTGAAGAATATGTCATACAAGCTAGTAGTTCATTAACAATCATAGATTCAAAGCAAGAAATTCCTTGGGAACACAATATTCGCTGTTTAATTTCATTTCAAAGAGGATTTGCGTATGCATTTGGTCCAAGAACAATTATAGTTTTTGAAAAAGATGGTCTACATAAATATGTAAAAAGAAATATTTATATAATTCCAATTCAAGCATCTAAAGAAGAAAATAAAGATTTATATCAAGTCAATTGTATAAATCCTAACTTAAGTTCAGACCGTTTGATAATTACAACTGGTTGGCCCCAATTATTTTATGCAAGATTATGGGGGCCAGATCTAAATGTAGATCCAGAACCACAAGAATTAAAAATTGTAGGTCAAGCATTGCATTTTGGTCCTATAATTGATCTTTCTGTGTGTGCTTGGAAATCAATTTTCATGACTTGTGGAGAACTTGACCATAGTGTAAGATTATGGGATTTTGAATCAGAGAGTTTAATTTTACATAAACAATATACAGAAGATATTTGTGGAATTGCTTTGCATCCTACAGGTCTTTTTTGCTTGATAGGTTTCAGCGATAAATTACGTTTTATGAGTATATTAATAGACGATTTATTGCCTATGGAAGAATTTTCCATAAGATGTTGCAAGACTGTAAAATTTAGCCACGGTGGTCATTTATTTGCTGCCGTGAATGGGAATATTGTGCAAGTTTACTCTACTATTGATTTTACTAGTCGATTTGTCTTAAGAGGACATACCAAGAGAATAAAGACTTTATTGTGGTCGAAAACAGATAAAAATCTATTAACATTAGGTGGAGAAGGTGTTCTTTACCAGTGGGATATGAACACTGGTATTCGTACGAGCGAAAGAATTTTCAAACATACCAATGTATATGATATTGCTTATTCTTATGATGAACAATTTATATATACTATTGATGAGAATAATAATATACACGAAATAAAACGTGGTGGGGTAATATCTAATTTAATTTGTTGATAATATTAAGATAGAAAGAAAACTAATATACTATTCATATTAGGTAGAAGTACGATATGTAGAAAATGTAAATATGCATTCCATGGCATTAGCAAAAGGAGTTTTGTTTTTAGTTTGTTCTGGTGGCGCTATTTTATTATCGCCATGTCCATTCGAAGGACCAATTGAATATACAAGTTTTCGTATTCATTCTGTTGATATTACAAAGGTATATAGTAAAAAAGACGTAAACATACAATAGCGCATCTGTTGTATATATATCCTTTTCTTTGTAGATTGCCCTTTCACATAATGAACAATATTTAATATCTACTGGTACAGATGGTAGTTTGTGTATTTGGAAATTAATCTATACTGAAGGTACAGGAAAGATTGCACAAGAGATTACATATACAAATGAAGTTCTAATTAATAAAAATGACTTGCAAGAGAAAATACAGTTGATTATAGACTTAAATGTTAGGATGAGAGAGTTGGAAACTGAACATGCATATAAAATGCGTCAGATAGAGGTAGTACATAATGATAAAATACGTGACATACATCAAGTATATTGTGAAGCTATTGAAGAATTAAAAAACAAGATAAGTAAACAACAAGAAGATTATAAGAACGCGCTGAACACAATAAATGTCGAAATACTTAAAATGAAGGAACAGCACGAAGAAACAGTGAAACAGATAGAAACGAATTATGACGCTAAACTTATTACAGAATACGATAGATATTTAGCGCTTGAAAATATAATGAATACCATGCGACAAAATTATGAAAAACGTTTGGAGGAAGTGGAGAAGCATGGCACTGATGAATTACAAAAAGCAACAAATAAATACGAGGCTCTTCTTCATGTGAAGAAATTACAATTGGAAGACACTCAAGATGAAATGATGCAGCAGGTACGAGTACATGAACAAGTAGTAACTCAAGTAGAAGATGATGTTGATAAAGAAATACTGGAACTAAGAGCAAATTATGAAACATTACTATACAAAGAAAAAGAATTAAATATACGATTAAAAGGAGAAGCTGGAATGATGCGTAATCGATATATGGCGAGCTTGAAAGATGTTGAAGAATTGAAAAGGCAAGTACAACGAGTTCAGAGTGAATACGTATATTTCCAAAAAACTATCCAAGAATTAGAAAAAGATAAGGAAGATCTGCGAAAGGAAATAAATGAAAGAGATATTACTATTCAGGATAGAGAACGTCAAATATACGAATTAAAGCGTTTAAACCAAGAATTGGAGAAGTTCAAATTCGTTTTAAATTACAAGATTACGGAATTGAAAAATCAAATAGAACCGCGTGATCAAGAAATTAAGGAGCTTAAGGAAAAAATTCGAGATATGGAAACGGAACTTGTAAACTTACATAAAACCACTGTCAGCTTAGAATTGCAGCTACATGAATTGAGGGAAAAATTAGGGGCCGCAAGACGTGAACTTCAATATGAAATATATCGAAATAAAAGATGTCAACAACTTTTGAAAAAAATACGAGTAGATTTGCTTGATGCCTCAGGACTTGTGCAAGATCCACCGGCATTAAAGAGCGCTATAACGAAATTATACCACAAATATAGTTCAAGTGATGAATTTTTGCGTAGTCGTAAAGCAGATTTAGACGCGCAATGTGAGTTTATGAAACAAAGAGATCATTTAGAGAGAACAATAGCTTCCCTTAGAAAACAAGTTTTCCAAGATAAAGGTATTAGTGGTAAAGATGTAGATAAAACGGTGGAGGAAAATATTATTTTGATCACAGAATTAAATGCTTTAAGAGAAGAATTGAAGGATGCAAGAAAACACATATTGCACATGGAAGGTTTATTAGGACTAACATCAAAAGATATAAAACCGTCAGAGGCGAGAAAAAAATTGGAGGAAGCATGTTATGGACATGAGCAATTGCGAATGGAATATAGATCTCAAATGCAAGAGTGTCACAATATAATAATTGCTTTAAAAGATGATATGTATAAATTAATAAGCAAGATGCCTTGCGAAGAACCAGAAACTAAAATAACTTTTTAGATATGTTTATTACATGTATGTTATACTATTAAATTATTAACTTTATTATTATTATTGCATTTATATGTAAAATATTCCTTTAATTAATAAAAATGTTTGAAGAATGTTATACCCAATATCATATGAATTTCCCTAATGCCCAGATAGTCATTTGATATGCACCAGCAAGCATGAATAGACCAGCTGAAAAAATATAATTTTATATATTTTGTTATGTATAATATATGTTTTTTTCCTATTATAATAAAATACAAAATATTACCTGGAAGACATGATGTCATAATAGTAAAACCAATCCAACTGCCAACTTCATAAGTATAATTTGGACATGACACAAAATCAAACAATGCTGTAAAAGGATTATTGGTGGGCACTGGTATTTTTCTTACAGTACTGCCTGCTGGTCTCAAATTTCTTAGAGCTAAGTGGATACTTAGATTTCCCAATTCACAAAGTACAAATATTGCTAGTCCAATAAGAAATTGAGATTGGCTTGGACTTGTATAAAGAGGATGATTCACATGATATGCTACGTACAATGCGAACAGCCAATAGTATGAACAGTTTTTAAATATATTACGTAGTGGCATTGTTGCATGACTAAACCGGTGAACAAATAATGTTTCTAGAAGCCTCTTTGCATAATGTATGCTCCAACAAATAGCTGCCACACTGAAATCATATATGAGTTTTAGATCATGGTATTCAATCTCTGTATGGCTGAAGCTTTTATTTATAAACTGTATCTATAAAACTTTTTATCTCAGCATTATGATAACACGAAATTTAATTTTACTAAAGGTCAAATGGCATTCTAGTACTACTAGATAAGTTATCTATAATTTGTATCGATTGATCTTTTTTCAATTGGTTAATTTGACCTCTAAGAATAGTAGCTGTATAATAAGTAAAATTCTTAGGATTAACTTTTTAGGCATATTATATAAACTTACTGAACTGTGTTATCAATTGTTACTGCAACACCATGTGGTATCCATCGACGTTGATACATCCATAGATATAATACTAATGGACCAGCATATTCCACTAAGAATACAGTTTTCCAACTAATTTGGGGCCCTAGATCTTTGAAGTATAATTTTCCACCAGTAGAAATCGATAAACTTTTCAAGGTATCTGAATCAGATAAACTTTTCCCTTTTGCATCTAGTCTTAAGCTTTGTCTGTGAACATGTGGTGCTTTTTTCAATTTAAATAGCTCTTCTTTAATTTCCAATATAGTTGTGTTAGGTTTTACCTGAAAATATAAAGTAAAATTAGGTAGAAAGTAAGGTAATATGTCACAAACTTTTAATTAAAAATTACAATTAATTAGAAATTATAATATGCTATTATACATTATGTATTAAGGAAAATTAATTCTGCGATGTATGAACAGAATAAGTAATTATTGACAAGTTTTAAAAAATATGTTACAGTACATAAATAAGTCATAAAAGTGTTTTTATTTCTATTTTTTCATTACTCACAGACAGATTTGTTATGAACTTTGATGTCCTCGCGGTCAATATTTGAATCTAAAAAATTAAACAAAATATGTATTGTATATTTTACATGTGAAAATAACTTGTTAGTAATTTCAGTGTATATTACGTAAATAAGTACCTCCATTTTAATTAATAAGTTGTAAGATAAATTATAACTTAACTACTGAAAGAGCTGAGCGGCGAATATACTACTCGAGTGCTATAACACTGCACCAGTGATCAAAATGAACGGTATACTGCGGCGCTGTGGTCGTTTCATTGTTCAAAGTTCAACTTTTTTCCGATGACCAATGAATTTTTATCATATTTTTTCAAATGACATTCATAGGATCAACGTAAAGTCATTGCGTGTAAAAAAAGTAAATTTCCATTTAATACGTTCTTTACTTTCCTTTAGCACTTTTAATATTGTATCTAATTTAAATAATTAGATAAATAAATATATTTATAATATTTCTTCGTATAATATTCTTCGTAAATTTCTCTTAGTGGTCGTTTTTGATTCTAATAAATATAACATAAATGTGAAAATATTAAATGTGAATTTAATATTCACACAGATATAATTGTAAATAATCATCTGTATTGATTTTCTAATCGTATCTGACGTACACTAATAACGGCAATAGTAAAATAATAACGTTTACAAAAGATATTAGTATTAACGTAAGAATAAAACGGCTGTTTCATGTGACACATAAATATTCATAAGTACATTTAAAATGACGCAAGTATATTTGAAACAGGTAGGAAAACAAGCTCAAGCACTGTATATTTATTAATTTGCACATTTTTACCGATGACACGATTACAAAACGTTTATAAATATCGTTGATAGATATCGCCACTATAAATTTCAATAAAATAGATTTCTACATAAACATCGAAGACTAAATGACTCTGTCGATAACGTCCTTTTAAAACTACGTTAATTAAACAAAAAAAAAGTTTGACGAAGTGCGTAAAAATTTCAAAATTTCTTAAAGATAAGAAAATTAAGATAAACAGCAAAATTGTTGCATAGAAATTTTTATTCCGTTTATGAATATGTTTATTTCTCATCGTGCAATTGCTGTTTGAAAGAAAAAAAGATGGTAGAGAAAAAGAAAAAATATGATCTCGTGGCATTATTTAAATAGATCTAACGCTATTGAGAAATTTTTAGATACATAGAAAAGGAAGTACACGTATTTATAAATAACGTTACGAATTATTAAACGATCTGTTCGTTAAACGAACATCGACGAGGAAGTGGTACTTTAGTATTTTAATATACAAAATTTATATAAATTACTTTTTTAGATTACACCCGTAGCTTTTCTGTATTGACCAAAGTGTTCCAGGTACTGTTGAATCGTGTCCAGCGGTTGGTAAATATCGTTCATACGGTTCTGCAAACAAAACGAGAAATTTACACGAACACATTTTTCACTTCCGTCTATTTTAACATTTTTCCCTATTTTTCTTCTTCCAGTTTCGATTTATTCTCTATATCCAAAATAATATTTGCTATTAATACCTGTAAATATTGCGGGGCCTGATTGGACACGGTGGATCCGAGGAATCCTTGTAAAAATTCACGCATCAATTCCCATGCACTTCCGGGAACAACGCAGGGTCTGTACTCCACCTGTAAAAAGGAAGAAAAAAAAGGAAACAAAAGAGAAAAAACGATTTGGTATTGAAAAGAAATAAAAGAGTCCACGGGACAGGATGTTCTCTCTTTTACCGATCGAAATTATCTTTTTAAATTATAATCGAGTTGTAATAATCGAAATAATCGTCGAGACGAGTGAATTATTTATAATATATATATTTCAATCGTTTTCTTTCTTTTTCAATATACAATCTAAATATTGTATAATTTAAACAAATTTTAATAGTCTAATTGCTTTGACCTGTGAATGACGCACATGTATTAACATAAATGCCGATGTTTATGAAATTAATAAGTCGCATAAATTTCCTTTTGAAATATCTCGTGTTTTATGCCGTAAACACGTTATAAAACGCAGAAAGAAAAAAGGAAAAATTAATCGCGAATAGTTAAAGTAATTTGATAGATTTTGACTTTTTTACAGAAGAAAAGAGAAACGAAAAGAACGTTTAACACTATGTCGTCCGCACGTCTATTCTAGATCTTTTTCGTGTCGCACTGGTAGAACTGACTTACAGCAATTCGTTTTTCACCGGCGGTTTTTCGAGGTTTTTGTTTACTAATATTATCGTTAGCTCCCATGTCTCAATCCTGTCCCTCGATTTTCTCGAAATTTTGAGAGGTAAATAAGTACAAGATTTGTTTGTAACCACTGGCACTTAATCGATAGTTTTCGCATGGCACCAATGTGGAACCACCGAACTTCATAGTGTTAATTTTTCCGTTCCATAGCGATATCGTAGAAAAAGAATCGCGAAAAAGGGAGAATAATCAGAGGACGAAGAAACGTTGGAACTTGAAGGATCTATTTGGCATTTCGAGAAGGATTTCACGCGAGTAAAAATATTGCTTCATCTAAAACTCATTACGTTCTACAAGTAGGCGAGCTTACGTTCAAATTCAAGTTTCCTCGAACGAATTTCCTCGAGATACAACGTGCTAACACCTTTCTCGCTTATTGTACGTATACAAAGCAAACGGAGGACGCGACTAATGCACTCGAAAGTTAAGACCGTTCTTCATCGCGACGAGATATCACCGGTTGGAAGAAAGCGCGAGCGCTCGAGGGAACGTCTTCCGGTTTGCCGTGCACGTCAACCACCGATACCATTTTCTCGTTCCACGAACTTGTTTAGCAAGTAATTCACTGATCGAAAGCGCCCCGCGACGTGTTGCGATTACCAGGCTAATTTAATTTGACTTGGAGCAAGCGCGGCTCGAGAGCGATCATTGGCGGGAAGAAACGGGGAGAAAATGGGAAGAAGATGGGGAAAAAATGGGGGAAAAGGTGGTAACAGGAAGCAAGAGGTGTTCGAGGTCTCGGGAATATCGAGTCGACGCGAGAATCTCTTCCGAGATCTCCTCCAAATCTCGAAAGCAATGCTTCGATCGAGAACGTTGATCGAGAGATTCCAAGTTCCCCAGAGTTTCGAAATCACGAAATTTGGAAATCTCCGTAATTCCCAAGAATTTCGAGAACGTTATTCGCGAAACGGAGAAGAGAGGGAAACTATTATATAGAAAGAATTTTTCGTTTAGAATTTTGGAAGCGTGAATTCCGTTTTGGTATTATCTTCATCGAACACCGAAGACTTGTCTGGATTTTTGCAATTTCTTCCCCGCTTTCGGGATCCTCAATTGAGATTATAGGTATTCTCGATTAGGAAGAGTTTCGAAATTATCGAGAAGCTTGCTAGGTTTCAAGAATCTCGATGAATTTTGGAAATCTCCGTCATTTTCAAGAATTTCAAGAACGTTATTCGCGAAACTGAGCGAAGAGAGAAACTATCGTAGAAAGAGCTCGTGAGTTTAGAATTTTGAAAGCGTGAATTCCGTTTCGCGATTATCCTCACCGAACACCAAAGACTTGTTCGGATTTTTGCAATTTCTTCCCCGCTTTCGGGATCCACAATTGAGATTATAGGTATTCTCGATTAGGAAGAGTTTCGAAATTATCGAGAAGCTTGCTAGGTTTCAGGAATCTCGATGAATTTTGGAAATCTCCGTCATTTTCAAGAATTTTGAGAACGTTATTCACGATATAGAGCGGAGAGGGAAACCATCGTAGAAAGAGCTCGTGAGTTTAGAATTTTCTAAGCGTGAATTCCGTTTCGGGATTATCCTCACCGAACACCGAAGACTTGTCCGGATTTTTGCAACTTCTTTCCCGCTTTCGAGATCTTCGAGAACGATCGAGATTCCAGGTATTCTCGATTAGGAACACAGGCTGGAGATCTCGAAGGTTCTTGATGGTCGCACGCTCTATCGGGAACCGTATAAACGCGGCGGAATATTACGTTATCCAGGCGAGAGATAATGGGAGAAAAGATGTGGCCATTAGGACGTAGCAGGCTAACAAATTGAAACAACGTGCCGCCAGTTTGAATGGCGGGTTGCGGCCGCAAGAAGAATCGATCGAGCCTCGTCCAGAGTTCTTTTCGCTGCTCGTTTCTCTTTTCCGCGCGTTCGCTGATCAAGATCGTGCAGCCAGTGGCATGAAAGGACAGTGCAGATATCGTCCACGGCGATAACGCGAAAATCCAACCAATTCTTTTCGAGCTATCGATCAGAGAGAAAAAGAGAGGCAGAATGCTCGTCGATTTTCTCCCCGATTTCTAAATCTGCGACATCAGGAGCCGATCAGAACCGAATTTCACTCCCAAGTCTTCTCTTCGGCTCCGTTTAATTTCGACTTAACCTCAGGCACCCGTCGCAGCCATTCCACCAAGATAAACGACGTCGCCATTTTTATCTTCGTATCTCGTATCGAACAGTCAACGCTATTCAACGTCTACCGCGGCAGTATTTTATCTGTCTATCTCATTCGATTCCGATATATCCCTTTCACTTTCTTCGTCACGCAATCCCGTATGATCTGATACGTAGGTCCGCGATACTTTCGACCGATAAAATTCGTATACCCTGTCCTTCTAATCGCGTGAGAAAAGTTGAGACTCGTTGCACCACCGATCCACATTCCCTAATCGAGATTCCTTAAATATTAGGTCGTCCCATGAGTTCGTTCGCGATGATATTTACATTCCTCGTCACAATTGATAAACTATATTGATAATTAACGTCTTTGTCAACGAAATAGGAAGAAGAAATAGAACAAAAGATTAAATTTTTTCTTAACATTTAAAGGTTTATTCGATGTATAATTTTAAATGGTAAAAGTAAAAACCGGAACGAATTTATGGGACGACCTAATACGAACGCCTCGCGCTTACGAGGCAGTCGTTGAAAATCTACAAAATCGCGGTGAAAAATTCGAGACGAACCTTGAGACGAAGAGTCGACACGATTGGGACCATTCGTTTGAAAATCGTTTAATCGGGGACCATCTTCTCGATCGTTTGTCTCGTTTTCCTCGTTTCGAGGAGAACTCGAGGCCGCGGAGAAGCGAAAAGATGGCGACGCGGATGGTAAATAAAAACGACGTTGTGCCCGTTGCAATGGCGCGCGACGCGGTATTTTCTCCGGCGAAATTAACGGCCGGACCCGGGGTTTATCGTAAGGTATTCGAGGCTGGAGGTTACAAACAGCGCCGTTACCGGATACGAATGGCCACTGGGACCCGTGGAAGGTTCCTCTCCTTGTCCTCCGTTGGCCAGCTCGTGAAACGGAAGTTACAGCATTGTTGTTGCGACACCGGTTGACCGAGAAACGGTCTGGCGCTTAGAACTCTGGCCACGATACGGGGAATGTCGTGGCCGTTGGCAACCGGGAAAAAGGCACCCGCGAATGCGGCCTGATTGGCTGCGTTATGGTCATTGTTGAAACGCGGCTTTTCGAAAGTGGAACGGCTTTGATTCAGGCTCGAATTCCAGTTGCATCGGGCCTAATCGATCTGCCGGGATAACGGCGCGTACAGGTGGCAGCCGCGTCGTTTTAATTAAACCGATTCTTTAAGAGGGGAAACAGTCGCGGGATATTTTTGCCGGCAGGATTATTTCATCACCGCGAATCGCGCGATATTCCCGCCTATCTATCCGGCGCATATTGCGCGTCGGCGTCGGCGTATGCAAACGAGATCCGCGAACGGTGGAAACGCGGCCGGAAACGAACGCGTTCCGGTGAAACTCGATTTTTATTTACCCTCCGTTAAAGCCCCGCACAGGTGCGAACCGATAAATACGACACGCAGCTGTGTACGTACGAATCGAGCTGCTTCCGGGCTGTCGTCGCCTGGCGGATTTTCTGGGAAATTTCACGGAAATTTCGTGGAAATTTGGCCGGGATCGAGGCACCCGAGGAGGAGACGCTCCTCGTCCCTGGGAATACTCGCGCAGGGGATTCACGCGGATGCATGGGGAATCTCACGGTGGACCGAGCTCTGTCAATCGATATTGCACGGCGGTCACGTGATCGACAAGGCGTCCGGAAGTAGCACAGGCTATTTCGCCCGTTTCCAAGTTTAATCGCGAGTTAATTAGCCGGCGCGACCCCTCGGGATCCCCTGGCAACGCTAGTCAGCCCGGTAACGAGTTTCGCGAATATCACTGGGCCAGACATCTGCCCCGATTATTAATTCGACCGATTATCCGGCCGAAAGTTCCCCTCTAGGCTCTGCGAAAACTTTGCAAACTCTTCCACAGAGCCGGCGGGGAAACGAGGAACGCGCCCGGTTTCACCCTCGTGGCTGATCAATTTCCACGAGGTCCTTTGACTCGTTGCCTACCCTCCTCTTACCTCCACCAACACGCCCTTGAAGTTCTGATTGATCGTCACGCTGCCGAGCTTCACGCAAAAGTCGCCGATCTCGAATCGCGGACCCTTCGACTCGATCTTCTGCATCTTGTTCGTGTAGATGCTCGACATCTTGTACATCAGCAGGTCGAACAGACCGTCGGCTATCAGCGGGACCACTTTGTTGCCCGATTCCAGGATCGCGAAGGCAGATGCAGGTTGCTCAGAGTTGTGCAGCACGTGGAGAGTTCGTTGCACACCTGTACACAGTCGATTTTTGTTCGTTAGCTCGTGAAACATTAGAAATTCATCTTTGGAGATCGGGTCATCGAATCTTTTGCAAAATAGTGTCGCGAGTTGCTTCTTTATTATCATCGCAACCGTGATCTCGACTCTCTGTCGATATTTGAACGATAATTCGTCTAATAGCTCGATAGCGCGACAAATACGAGAGAAAAGAGATCGAAATCATTATCGTTGGGCTTTTTAACTCTTTGCGATATTATTAGGTCGTCCCATAAGTTCGTTCGCGGTGATATTTACATTCCTCGTCAAAATTTATAAACTATATCGATGATTAACGTCTTCGTCAACGAAATAGGAAAAAGTCGTAGAACAAAATGGCCACTAAATTTTTTCTTAATATTTAAAGGTTTATTCGACGTATAATTTTAAATG
>NIJG01000006.1:796646-851161 GCA_002201625.1 Euglossa dilemma
CGGCTCGTTATCGAGCTGCACGTCCGATAGCCGTGAAACGGGGCTCATAAAAAACGGCAGTTAGCAACGAATTACGAGACAAAGCTGGTCGCGGGATCGGCCTCGCGGTTTCAATCCGCGCCCGCAAATTCCTCCACCCCTTTTACCTTTCCTCTCTTTATCCCTCTTCCTTGTCTTTTCCTCTTCGTCGTTGCTGGCTTTTCCACCCTCGCGATGCCGCGCGTTCTCACCCCCTCTCGGCATTTTTATCGCCGGGCTGCAGGTCTGGGAGAGAGAGAGAGAGAGAGAGAGGCCATTAATTACTCTCATTGAGCGATCCAGCCGTCGAGATTGCACCTGTCTTTGTCCGGGCTATCTGCCGCGCTGATCCAATTTCGCCTGGCGAAAGTTCCCGGGCCGGCCTGGCCTACGAGAAATTATTAACGAAGCGTATACCGCGGGGGCCGAATTATTTGCCCGATAAATCAAGCGCCGGGCTAGCGTGGCGCATCGACGAATTAACACGCACTGGACGCAACTTCCATCTCTAATTTATCGCCCGGCTGTATCGACGGCGCATTTGCGTGTATCGGGTCAGCGGATCGCGTCGCTCTAGTTTGAGACGTCTATGATAAAATATCGCCGGCCCGATAGCCACACGCTCAACGCGCCGACTGTCCCGGCGTGATTTTGCAACTGCACGGCCAGAGGTTCTTGCACCGTCTACTGGTCGTTCATAAAGTGGCGGTGTCATCTCTGCGATCGGAGATTCAATTCGGGTCCGTCGTTCTCACGGCTCTTTCATTCGGTTCTCTCCTTTTCCTGGTCATTTTTCGAAAGTGTATGTTCGCTTTAACGATGGTCGATCGATTTTGTTATTGCGATATTAGGTCTCGAAAGATAATTTTAAACGTTAGGTACTACGAAGGTTCAGATAATAATCGTTACTTTCGTGTAATAGCTTTACAGGACCTTCTTAGGGTCAGTTAGTCTAATCCCAGAACCGTGGCTTGTTTAAATAACAAGTTATCCCAATCGCTATCACTGCTATACTATAATTAGTTACGAAGAGTCATAATTATTTTCTCTGAACCTAACCGAAGCCATTAGAGAGAGAGAGTAGATGTACGTAAAAACGAATAGTTCGAATTAGAAAAAAGAGGGTACCGTTTTGTTTACCGATCCTTTTTTATTTAATTACAAGTAAACAATCCGTAAACCAAGCGTCGACGCTAAAGCTATTCAACGTTCACACTGTGCTCATTAAACTTTGATGCAGCTATTGTCGATCTATTCGATTTTTTCAAAGTTCGCGATAGATCATGGTAGGTTTACGATTGCACGCGATCGAGTAAAGTTGCGGACAATGGAGGAATGCAAAATGACACGATCGGCGCGTCGAATAGCGTGGTAAAACGTGCGAACGGCCCCCGGTGGCGGTTTCTCTCGCGGATTCTCCGGTTTAAGAACAGCGAGAGTAGAAATCGCAGCTGGGGACAGAGAGCTCGCGGGAGGAGTCGCGCGTTCGAGAAGTTTGAACGGAGGAGTAAAAGCGGACGGGTTAAGAAGGGACGCGACAGTGGTAGACGATCGTTAATCTTTATGCGTTTCAAGTATCGATGCTCCATTAACCGCGCGGCCCGAGATCGCGAATTTATGCTCTTTAACAGCGTAAACGTTCGGGAAACGCGGACGTGAATTGATGCCCCCTAGACGTTCCTCATCCCTCAGAGGAGGTCCCTCTGACCCTGGCCCGACCGTTTCGTCACGCTATCTTCTTTCTGGCTTTCAACAGGCCCGAGGAATTCGCCGTGAGGTTACCAATTTTATTCCCGAATCCGTGAGGTTACCAATTTTATTCCCGAATCCGCGAAGTTACCAAATTTTATTCCCGAATCCGCGAAGTTACCAATTTTATTTCCGAAACCGCGAAGTTACCAATTTTATTCCTGAAACCGTAGTTACCAATTTTATTCCTGAAACCGCAGTTAACAATTTTATTCCTGAAGTTGCAGTTACCAACTTTATCCCTGAAACCGCAGTAACCAATTTTATTCCCCAAACCGCGAAGTTACCAATTTCATTCTCCAAACCACGAAGTTACCAATTTTATTCCTTAAACCGCGAAGTTACCAATTTTATTCGCGAAACCGTGAAGTTTTTTTTTTTTATTTTCAAAACTGCGAATCTATAGCCGCGCTGAAAAACACGCTCGCGGATTCTACGCCGCTCGGAAGATAGGGAGGCCTTTGTGCCGCGTTTCCGCGTTGTTTCGCGGCCGGAAAGGGTCTCGGGGATGGCAGACGAACGTTGGAACCTGGTTAGGCGAGTAACACGAGGAAATTTCCCTCGGTGGAATTAATTTCAGGGACACGTTGTTACGGGAAAAGCGCGAGTCCCTCTTGAACGTTTGTTTCTATCTAATTAAATATCTTCTCGAGCGAAAAAGCAAGTTGAATGCATTCCTGTTTATGTTCCTGTTAATATCTCGACGACCAGCGGAATCGTAATGGAAATCTACGCGGAATCGATGCGAGGTTAAAACACAGGGAGTGCATCGGCGAGTGAAAAAATAAACGAAGAGCGGCAACGCGTTATCGAACGCAATCCCGTACGTGTTGCGACGCTGTACGAAAACAGGGGAGAAAGAAAATGAGAAAAAATAGGAGAACGGAGTAATAGGTACTTCGGAAATCGTACGTACATCCACTTCCTGCGGGTTTCCCGATTCGATCAGCCCCGTGATTATCCCTTTCCGTTTCGTCGATGCAAGAGCTCCTATCCATTAGCGGGATAGGTATTAAAAGTTTCAAAAACGCCGGAAACCTCTCGGCTGTTTTATTTCTCGTTCGGGAACGCGTTGTATCTCGTCGGGACGAAATAACGCGAGTGGATTGGTATCGGCGAGGGAGAAAGAGAAAGGGGAAAAGGATAGAAAGAGCTCGCGACGCGGATGTCGAGACGCTCCTGACGAAGAGTTCTACAGCGGCAAAGTTATTCCCTTTATCGTCTCTGTTCCCTCTCTTGTTTCTCCGCTAATAAGTATAGGGATATCGAGTTTATAAACTTTCGCGAGGGCGCATCGCGGATCGGCTGGCGGGCCGATAGAAAGAGCAGGAAGAGAAAAGTGACCCTCTCGAAACGCGCCGGCTTTCTCCTTCTCTCCGTCGTCCCGACCGATCAGACCTCGGCCTCTGTCTCTCGGTGTCTCGTTCTCCCTTCGATTACACGGCATAAGGGTATTCGTTCGAATAGTTGGCCAACTATTGACTTTGATAATAATGTTAGGGCTTAAGGAGAAAGTTGGAACGACGTCGGCGAAGTTAAACGGTCGGCTGATCGATAAAGAGAGCACGCGTTCGTCGCGCCTTCTAATTTCTCTCTTTCTCTCTTTTCCTCTTGCTTCCCAATCGCCGATCTCTTCGGGTCTATTCTCCGCTAAATCAAACACAGCCTGCCGGAGAATTATTTTTCCCTGATAGCGATTGGACGCGAGATCGATGCACCTCGTGAAAGAGAAGATCGTAACGATCGACGAGCATCGGCTCCGTCTTCTTCTCGAATAACCCGCAGGTCCGTCCGAGGCGTGCTTACGCCGCCGCTTTACGAGTCGTGACAAATTGGAGTCGATGTCGAAGATTAATCGGGAAAAGCGCCGCGACGCAGTCAGACACACGAGCTAGCTGATTCGTTCTGGCTTACGGAATTCGTTCCGTGGAAGATCGCGGGCCGACAATGGGAGACACGAGCCGGAGTGCTCGGAGCTCACCCTTTCTTCCCCGGCTCGCCTCCCCTAGTTGGAGAGCTCGTGACGCAAACAGTCCGGACCGCGATCCCATTGTGCCTGCCACCCCTCCGCCGCACGGGGTCGAAACGAAAAATCTCCTCGGTTCGACCTGGCCAAACCGGCACTTCATTGTCCCGCAATTTATCCTGCATTCAGCCTGCATTCAGCCTGCGACCGATACGTTGAATCCTTTTCTGCCTGTGCCCCGCACAGATCGGCCTCCCGAGATATCCTTTCATTACGCTCTTTAATTCCGCGTTTTGTCCGCCAGTCGTTCTTTCGCATCGTCCTCTCGCCTAGTCGAGCCTAACGTTTCCCGGCTTGTTCGCGAATATTTACCCTCGACGCGAATCGCTTCGACTATTTCTCTCTACCGTTTAAGTTTCGACTCTTACGAGAACGCCGGAGGATTACTCTCGAGTCGAATTTTCGCCCCTCGGACGGGGGAAGGCTACTTTCATCCTCGAATTCCTCTCCATTCAGCCCGCTTGAAAAGCAAGGCCGTCGTTTCATTAGGCCGGCCATAACATCTGACGAGCAATCTAAGCAATTAGTCAAGTGGCCGGAGCACGCGATTAAAACCGATTGACCCCGTGAAAAGCCTGGATGTTCGCTTCGCCATTCAGCTCCTTCCTCGCTCTCCTCTCCTCTCTCCTCTTCGTTAGTAGGAGTCGGGCGAGAGTCAAGGGACGTCGCGTGCTCGAGGGTGGAAAACGGGATTCCACGGTGTATCGCGGCGAATTTCGCTTTGAGCCGAGACTCGATCGAGTTTATTAGCCCGAGCTTCGCGGAAATTCGCGAGCTTCGTCCCCTGATCACCGCGCTAAGTCCATTGTCCCGGTTCCGCGACTTTATTCCCCATTTCGTGGAGGACTCGCGCAGGGGATCGCGTTTCACCGGCAAACGTTGGATTCCTCGCCACCCCTATCGACACAGGTCTTCCTTTGACTGCTCTCCTTTGAAGGGATGCGAGGGGAGAATACGAATGGTTCGAGGGTTTTATATTTCCCGTGGCGCGTGGCTCGCGAGGAGAAACGACAAAGGAGCGCTCCGTACCGCTCGAGGAAGCGAACAATCGCGCACTTGCTCTTGATTCTTACGATTCATCGTGCACCCCGTTTCGGACAAATATTTACCTAGGTTTATCGCGGTCCGAGCAACGCTCGCGACTCGATCCCGAGGCGTTTCTAGGCGAGCCAGGCTCCGATAGAACGTCGAACGCGAATTGGACCGAGTAATCAGTCGGAGCCTCTCGGTCCTGGTTAATACACCCCGAAAACATCCCCTCTCTCGAAGCGGCGAGCTCGTCGATAATTTTTAAACTCTATTTTAATCGAAAGAGGCAGTTCCTCTTGCGAGAATTCGCGATCAATCAACCGCTACCCAAGAACATCGTAAACAAGAGAGAAAGGGCTGCGGAAACCCGTTAAAAACTCGAAGAAACGGAACTCGAGTAGGGATGTCAGAAGAAACGAACGATTTCCGAAGCTCGTCGATAATTTTTAAACCCTGTCCTATCGAAAAAGCAGTCTCTCTTGCGAGAATCTGCGATTAATCAGCCGCTACCTACCAACATCGTAAACAAGCGAGGAGCTGGTGCGAAAACCCGTTAAAAATTCTAAGAAACGAATTTCGAGCTGGGATGTCAGACGGAACGAGCGATTTCCGAAGCTCGTCGATAATTTTTAAACTCTATCCTATCGAAAATAATTTTTAAACCCTATCCTATCTGTCGCTACCCACGAACATCGTAAACAAGAGAGGAGCGACTGTGAAAACCCGGTAAAAACTCGAAGAAACAGCTCTGGAACGGGGATGTGAGACGAAAGGAGCGATTTCCGCGTCTGGTAGGCCGCGTATCCTCGGGATTACACGCGGTACACGTGTGGCTAATCATAAACGAGTGGGAAAGTGAGCATCGAAGACGGCTGGATTGCCCGTTTCGCGGTGGAAACGGCTCGGTGCTGGTCGCGCTCGTTGCCGGGGGTTGGGGCGAGCGTTGCGCAGGGGGTTTCCGTGCGCGATGCCACAGCCAACCGACGCTAGTATCTAGGGGGCTGTTTTCTCCCTCTCAGTTGGCCGCGATTCAGCGCCGGGTGTATATCCCGCTCGTGGCGGTTAGACCGAGGCGAAAACACCGCGACTCTCGCAACGGTTCTACGTTTCGCAACGATTCCGAGTCGAATATCCCGTTCGCTGGCGATCTATCGAGCCACGGTGCTCTCCGGTCCGGGAGATCGAATTTCGACCAGTTCGCGTTACCTATTTCCTAGTCGATCGTGTACGGTGCGCGTCGTTTCGCGAGAGAGAGAGAGAGAGAAAGAGAGAGAAGTGGCCTGAAGCGAAGGCAGAAGAGAAAGCGAATCTCGAAGGGAAAGAGGATCTGAGCTGAGTTCGATCGTCGGATCGACGGTGGATGATCGGTGCGACACGCGGATTGGATAAGGTCTTCTGTGCCCGGTCGTTATCGAATGCTTGAAATTCATTGGATCGGCGATTTCACCGGCGGATAAGTTACGAATGTCAGGGATAATTGGGAGAGTTGACCGATCGGTGGACAGGCCAGGAGAGCGTGCCTGGAGGGCTCGGCTCGATTAGGATCCGCCGAGCCGATCGGGGTATAAATAAGGAGCAACGCGCCAGTTATTTCCATCGTGCGGCGCACAGGCGTGACTATCGGTGTGTTCCGGGTATAGCTGTGGCGAAAGATTGATTGCGTTAAAGAGGAACTAGTGCAGGATCGCGTTACTCTCGCCCCAGTCCCGATCCAGCTGCGAGCCCTCGAACGGGACGTGCTTTTCGGCCAGCGAATCAATTTCCACTTGGTCCAGGCATCGGGCCGGATTAACCCCCGCCAATCGCCGCGATAATCAACGTCTCTCTCTCGATTTTTAATCCGAACACCCTCCGTCCAGTTGAAATCGATGAACATCGGTCGGCTGGCTCGGTATCAATCCCGAGCCGTCTACGATGAGGCCTCTCCTCGCAGCGGTCTGTCACGGAGCCCGATAAAATCGTGTCTGCCGGGGCCAGGACGGGACCTGAGACAACATGGATAGAACAGGGTCAGGGCTATGGGAATGTTGAACTGGCGGCGGCAGAATCCCGGAGGAAACTCGAGGCAGAGCGAAGCTGCAGGCCGAGGAGAGGATGAGAACGTCTCGAGGAAGAGGCCACATCGAACGATCGATCGCAGCTTCGACGATAATTGCTAAAGCCGATGCAGCAGTCTCCTCCACGGCTGAACGGTCGCTCGCTTCTCGAGGTAATGCGTCGTGAAAGGGTTGCTGCGTGCTCCGACACAACGTCGCGGCTCATCGTCTCGAGTATGAAAGGCACGCGTGATTCCTGAGCCCAGCGGATCGACCCTGGATCCTCGATTAACGCCTCTACCCGCGATACTCTAGTCGCAGCGAGTTATTCCCCTCCGACGTTTCGTCGGACGATGCCTTGCTCGAGCTAGTCGCTCGAGCTAGTCTCTCGAGGAGGTTTGGACGTCGACGAAGAGAGAGATTTTCACGGGTAATTCCGAGCGACACGGACGATCGTCGTGGACAGAGGAACTCGACGATCTCATCGTCCGCGACCTGGAAGATCCACGAGCAAACGTGGAAACTCGATTCTCCGTGAATAGCGTCGGTCCGCGCCGAATTACTCGCGGCGTCCGAACGGTTCGTCGAGATACGCGACGTCAACTGGGACGAACTCGCTGGAACTGTGACCGAGCGGAACGCGGCAACGGCTTTATCTATTTCCCCTGGAGGAACCGCCTCCGCGATCGAGCGCGCGAATCGAAATACCGGCGGCAGTGTTATTTTTGCTATTTACGGAATATCGCGAAAGCCCTTCGGTAGACAGAGCCTCTGCGTACCCGGGAAATATCTACGAGATGCTCGCCACGCTTCAGTCAACATATCAGACGGATTTTTCCCGCAGCTGCAACGGACGGGCTGGAATACACGCGTCTACCCGTGAAAACGTTCTCCCATCGAGCACACGTCGCTGAATAAACAAACAGAAAAAAAAGCCCGCGTGCTCGCGGATTCTCCTCGTTTCCGCGACAGACAGAGAGAAAGAGAGAGAGAGAGAGAAAGAGAGATAAAGATACAGAGGCATAATTCGATATACCGAGCACGAGCGAGGAGCGAGTGGATCAGGAGGATAGAGTGGCGCAGCCGGTGGGAAAAACGCGTGTCGAACATGCGAGGTTTCAGTAGGTCAGCTGCGAGGGTGAAAGAAAGTTGGTAACCGGCGAACTCGAGGGACGTTCGCGGCGAGTGCATCGACGGAACAGGAACATTTGCTCTGCTCGGGCAGACGCAAGAACAACGATCGCGGACGATCAAACTTTTTACGCCCGGATGCTCGGCACGCGGATCCATCGGCCGAGGAGTCCTCGATGCCGAGGCGGCACGTCGCCGAAGGAAGGATATTAGCGGATCGACGGAGGGTAGAGGACACGACGGAGAGAGGCTCGAAGAAGAGATCGAGGAAAAAATCGGGGGAGAAAATCGACCGAAAAATCGGCAGAGACGTCCAGAGGAAGATCGTGGAAAACACGAGGAAATCGAGGGATTTTAGAGGAAGATCGGAGAGGATTGGTGGGATATCGCGGGTGGAGGTTCGAATCGGAATGGAATCGTTGTCGCGTCGCTTGTCGTGAACTCTGATGGCACAGCTCTGATGACACGGGGTGGTGCGTCTTGTCGAAACCGGGGCGAGGTGATTAATCGGCACTGCGGATACGTCGACGAGTCGATGCAGCCGGACTGCACGCTCCGTCGACGTGATTCTCGTCAGCTTCGTTCTTCCTTCCAGCCAGTCACCTGCACCGGGGTTCAATGGAGTTTACAGAAAGGCAAGAACCTACGGGAATCGCGTGGAATCACGAACGAGGATCGATCTAGAGGCGATCCTCTCGATCGACGGTCTCTCGTTAGTCCGTTTGGTTATTTATCCACGAGAGAAAGAGAGGATTCCGTTAGAAACCAGGGTGTCGTAGCTTGCCGGCGTTTATTACGCGATTTAACGGCGAGAGAACCGTGGCCATCTTCCACGCCGTGCAAGGGCTTTCGTTTCGCGTTGTACGATCGATCGGCGAATTTAATCTGCGCAAACAGCGGATGGTCTGGCGTTATCAATAGCTGCCACGGATCTGCTTCTTCCCCTTACTCGTCGTCTGCCGACGATCGTTTGCGTTTTGGATTCACTGGCTGAAAGCTACGTCTTCGATTACGATCGACGGATTTACGATCTACGTCTCACGGATTTCGTATCTCTGTTCGATCTTCGAACTGCCCCACTGCCGATTCTAAACGCCGCCGCGACTCGAACAGCGTCGCGACGAAGTCTAATAGCCTGAGGACGATTAAACTTACTTTAATTCTATAAGACCGGGGCACAGAGCGAGCACCGGGGAACTGGAATATTTAGATTAACTCGGTCTCGCGTAAAACGTAGGGACGAGAATTGCCCGTGTTCCCCGGAGTCCTGCAGGACCCTCCACAACTTTCCACAACTTTTACCTCCGAGTCTATTTACGAGGAACAGACTACCAGCTAATTTTCCTCCGTTGCATAATCGATTACGAACCTCCGATTCCAGCCCTTCGCCCTCTTCGTCGTTCTCTCAGCCACGGTTAAATCGTTTAAACTGTAAACGACTATCATCGTCTGCTCGTCGGAGTTTCGATTTGCCGTAAATTTCCTCGAGTCGATTTAACCTCCTTCGAAGGTACTCGTTAAACCGGCAAACGACCGGGCTTCTCCGGGAATTAGAACGAGTACGATACGCGTGACAATGTCGGCGTCGCGACGAAAGCAAGGAATAAACGTCGATCCTGTCCGAAAATCTCTCGTTCGAGTTTTATCGAAGTCCACACGCGAGGTCTCGAGATATCAACTTACATTCGTTCGAAAAAAGAAAAGAAAATTCCTTAAAATTCTGTACGAAGATGCGACAACTCGTTCTCGGTTAATCCAGCGCTTCTTCTCGAACGAATTCTTCCTTCTCGTGGAAGCTTGATCGCGCGGATTTCTCGTCGAGTCGCAGAACGCCGAACTTGGCCACGGAATTCCCAGGCGCGTGGAATAATTTAAATTAATCACCGGCGCAGATACAACTGATTTAATGCGCGGCTTAATCTAGGCGCTGACACGTTCAGCGCGCGACTCACGATGAGTTACGGCAATTCACGCGCAAGACAGGATCCATTTACAATGGAGACATTTACAGATTAGCCGTGCACAGGGTGTACCTGCGAGAATTCGCCGCGTTGCACCACGCTGCACGCTCGACCGTGAACCCCTTTAACCGGGGATTTAATTAAAAATTTCCCTGCACTTCGCGTTTTTATGCGTTTCCGCGATCGTTCGCAGAAGCGACTTTAAGTTACAACGATAGGGGATGCTCTTGAGGTATCGGAACCTCGCATAGAAGATTTCGATTCGCTAACAATCGGATAAGTTCTTCAAACAACGAATTTTCTGTGAATTTTATTCAGTGTCAAATCAAAGTGATTTTTACCTAAGAGATTCTTCGTTGTTTCGTGTTTCGAGATGGATATACGTATCGAGGGAAAAATCGAGTGGCCAAGTGAACAGAAAGACACCCTCGAATGTAGGATCTTCGATTAGACATTCTAAGAGCGTGATTCGGATCGTGACAGGTTCGAGAAGCCCAGGAGAAAATTCCGAAATTTTCATTCGCGGAAAATGGCGCCCGTATCGTTCGAAAAAAATCTCGGCGCGTGAAATCACAGAGGGAAAAAAAGCGGGAGAGGGATAGAGAGAAACATCGGGACAGCAGTTTGTCGAAGCAGTAGAGCGTTCGAATAACAGATTCCACTCTATTTTCCACTTCTAGCACAGGTGCCTCCATTTACAGATTAAACCGCGTCACACCCGGTATAGGGGTGAGGGAAAATTGGCTTGTCCGTTCCGCCGGGGTCCATTCCCTTTAAAAGGGTCGCGTGCGAGCCGACGCGAGGCGAGGCGACGATGATACGAGAGGATTCGCGCGCGGAAGCGTTCGTGCGCGCTCGATAAATTCCCGATTTGCGGTGGTCGGGGATCCGGCGAGGGGTATGCGGACGAGGAAACCGGAAGAACTGCCACCCCGGCGATAAGAAGAGGTCGCGGGTTTGCGAGGGTCGGCCCGAGGCTGAGGAGCGTGCGTTCGCTCGCTCTGCGTTCGCTTACGGTAGGTCAAGATCACCGTGTCGCGGTCAGAAAATTCCCCGACCCTGCAACCCTTTCACCCTCTGACACACTTCCCGCGGTGGAGCACGATATAACGAGTGTCTCGAATTTTCTTCCGCCTTTTCTTCCCATTTTTCCTTTATTTTCTTCCCCTTTTTTCCCGTCTCTCTTCTCGACGAAAAATCGGATTAGGTCCGGGAGAGAAGGAAAATTCGAGGGTGTCGGAAGAGTTTGAAAAGACGGTTGAAAAGAGATCTCGGAATTCTTAGGGAGGAGATGTATAGGAAGCGATTAGCCTGCGAGGAGTCTTACCGGTGATTGTAGGACGTTAGAAAGATCGGCGAGGATCGCCGGCTCTCGTCTCGCGGCTATCCGATATTTCTTCGGAACGAGGAACAATTTAATTAATGCCACAGTGAATCAAAGTCGGTTTATTGAATAAGCGACGCGGAAGTCGAGCCCGCGGAACATCGTGCGACATAATCGCGGTTTGTGCCGCGCGTTATGCCACTCGACGTAGAAAAACGCGCGCGACAGCGAGGCTCTGCTCGGACGGTCAATTAGTTTCGATCAGGAAGCAATTTCAGAGACACGCTTAGCGGACTTTTTCCCGCGAATAAACCGCTGCGTTATAGGTTCATTAAGCCGCTTCCTGAAGCGTCCAATCGTCCGCTTTTCCCGTTCAATAGCCTTTAATTACGAATTTCTCGTTATTTGTCGCGCGCGTCTCGATCGCCTCGATCAGCGTTAAAACGCCGCGAATTTTTCGCCCATGTTCCACGAGGCGTGTAAAATCCTCGCGTACGCGAGACAGGTACACGCGGTTGCTCGTTTCGAGGGAATCCGGGGGACGATTTTTCGAGGGACGAGGGAACGCGGGGGACGTATATAAATTTTCGAATTTGCATAATGAAAGATCGAACGGCGTCGCGGTGTACAAGGTGGTACTTCGTGACTGCAATTGCATCGATCAGCCATCAATTACACGGGGCAGGCGACCCTGTCAGAAGCAGAGCACGTTTTCTGCAACATCCACCGGGGGAAATTCGCTCGTTAATTCGCGGAATTCTTCCAACCAAATTCCTCTTCCTCTCCCTTCCGCTTTAAGTACAACCTTTGTCTTCTTTGCGCGACGTTAATTACGGTATTTAACGGAACTGCATTTTTCCTCGATTTTATTTCACCGTTCCGCCGCGTTTATTTCCTAAACTTCTTTCTCAGATTCGAATATTCTCTTTTTCTCGTCTTCTTTCGTACTCTTATTCGTTTCCACGGGGATTAAAAAAAATTTCGCTTCTTATTTACCCTTTTTTTTCCTTACTTTCATCCCTTTTTCCGGGTTATTTTTTTATATCGCTGTCTAAAAAAGTCCCGGCAATCCTCTTCTCTCTCTGCCCAACTTTTTTCCCTCTATTTGGAATAATCTCGCGCCTTTTATTATTCGCGAGGCAAAATTTAATTTATTCCGCGCGAGAATTTGGATATCCGAAATCTTCGAACAATTTTTTCTAAATTAAAATTCCTCGGGCCCGCGTCGAGTGAAATTTACATTTTTAATTATTAAAAATCGTTGCCGAGCAACACAGAGGACCGCGCGCGGCGCACGCGGCCCGTTTTATGATGTCGAATTTTTTCGCTGTAATTAAAAAAGGCAGATCCGGGGAAAAAGCTTTGAGAGGATTAGGATTATTAATTACCGGGAAAAATTTCCCTAAGGTTCATCGAGGGGGATCGAACACCGAACTTTTTCCGCGGTAGACCCGATCTCGTACCACTTGGCCATCGAGTTCCCGACTTGGGAACTTTTATTTCATGTACTCAGGGAAGACAGAATTTCTTTGGAACTTAGAATTAGTTTGCCTACTTCCTAAGACTTTCTCTATGAATTTTCATCATCTTTCTCTTTTATACTTCCGTCTTCTATCTTACTTTTCTCTTATTTTATCTTCTCTCTCATCACTCTCTTTCTATTCAATTCTCTTTTATTATCCCCGGCCCGACAAACGCGCCATTATGTACCCATGCATCTTGCCGCGTATTATTTTCCTCGTTTATAGTTATTTTTTTTCCTTCTTTTTCCCTTCTTTGACTTCTTTAATCTCGTCCTATCGCGTCTACCTCGTCGGCGAATTTTTCGCGTCTTCTCTCTCTTTCCGTTCCATCCGCTTTTCACGCGTTCGTCTCGTCTTCCGCTTATTATGTAGCATGTGCGTTGCATATGCAGCGTACTCGAGAGAGAACTGGGCCAACCCAGCGTTTTTTAAGCGGAGACGGAAGAAAAATGCTCGAGGAATTCTACTTTCCCGCTAAAAGGATCCATCGCGTTCCTCCTCTTAAATCCAGCAGCCATGATCATTCCATTTTTCAACATCGCACTCGCCATCTTCCGTTCGCTTTTTAACCCAATTCGACCTCTTCTCCCGCATCGACATGCGCGCTTATTTTCTCGCCAGTCATCGACTCTTTCTCTCTTTTCCACCCTTACCCGGTCGCGACGACTAATTCCGACCGATAGGTAATTAGAAAAGGAACCAGGAGACACGGTGTTCGAGAGAAAGCGGAGAGAAAGAGAGAGAGAGAGAGAGAGAGAGAGGGAAAAAGGAGAACGAGAAGAGGGAACATAATTTGTCCCGGCTCGTTTGTGGGATTTGTGGCCGGGGCCGCGGCGAATAAAAAGAGGATCTTCTTTGTGCTGGCTGGCAGGCTGCACAAAGTGTCCCCGTCGCTCGTACACAGGAATAAGTTATGAAACGGGCGGCCGGATAAAAACTTTTTGATCCCTCTTTCCCGCAACGAGAGTCTTAAGCCGCACCCACGTCTCTCACCCGCTCTTTTTCTCGCTCTCCTTCGCTCTCTCGCCGCCCTTCCACTCTGTCCTCCTTCCTCGGGGATCAAGGACCCACCGCGATCGTACGCTAAGAACACGCCAACAGCTTCCCGCCAGAATCGAATAACATCGGCTATCGAGTTTGCATGGAAGACGCGATTGAAATAGCTCCTCCGAGCGAGTCGCCGCGAGTAACAGTCCGCGTCCGTCTTCCTCTCGCTTTCTCGCCGTCCTCGCCGACCACGCGCATCCGATCTTCGGTCTGCGACCAAGTCCTTCGGGACTTTGTGGGTCCGATAGCTTTTCGAACACGGTTTCTCTCTAGGATGCTATTCAAACGCGTTTTGAAACTAATTATCCATCGAGTTTCACTCAAAAATGTATTTAACTCGAAACGAAAAACAAATTGAATTAATGGGAAGTCTGCGATCTTGGGTTTGCGACCAAGTCTTTCGGGATTCTGTGGGACCGGTAGCTTTTTGAACACGGTTTCTCTCTAGGACGCGATTGAAACGCGTTTTGGGATAGGTCCAGAGATGATTATCCATCGAGTTTCACTCAAAAATGTATTTAGCTCGAAACGAAAAACAAATTTGGAACCAAGAAATTTTCGAAGTTATAATAGCTTCTTTCGATGAATGTGAAATTTGCTCCGGTATCTCGTAATTATTTTTCTAACGTATTTTCCACGCAATGAAAAACAAGCTCGATGAATACGCGGCGTTTCTATAGCGCGGGATATCTCATTTCAATGGACACCTACGCGAAAATTGGTTTCGTTTAGAAGGATACGTGTTTACCAGAGGCGTGCGAGAATCGGAAAGTTTGGAGAACCTCGAGAGTCTCGAAATATTCGCGAATCTCGCAAATCTCCGAAAACCTCGACCATTTTCGAGAATCTCGAGGGCGGAGAAGAAGCGTGGAAAACCTCGGGAAATCTCCAGCGTTCGGAATAAATAGCCCCGAAACAAAACGCAGGCTCGGGAAATTCTACCGTCTACGGGAATATTCAAATTTCCTCCCCGTTTGTAGATAACACTCTCCGAGTCCTCGAGAATGATCGAGATCAGGGTCATTCGAGATCTCCTCTCATCTTTGCACTCGAAATGTTTCCGCAAACGACATTACGCGTTTATCAGAACTTGTCGTATCGTCGCGATAATTGCACGAAATCGACGAGAGGTAAATTTCGACGTTGGGAATTTCGAGTTCTTGAGAAAGATCGGAATCGTATCCTCGCGGCGTATCGAAACGAAGCTTGATCCTTTGCTAATTACGGCAAACGGAATCCGAACGACGACGATGACGACGAGGACGCGGAGGATAGTCCGTAAACGACATTATCAGAAATTATCATATCATCGCGATAATTGCACGCGATGAACGAGAGGTAAATTTCGACGTTGGGAATTTCGAGTTCTCGAGAAAGATCGGAATCGTATCCTCGCGGCGTATCGAAACGACGCTTGATCCTTTGCTAATTACGGCAAACGGAATCCGAATGACGACGACGACGACGATGACGAGGAGGAAGATGGCAACATTATCGCGTTTTCGCGATAATTGCAAGCGATCGACGAGAGGTACACGTAGGAAATTTCGAATTTTCGGGAAAGATCGGAATCCTCGTGGCGTATCGGAACGACGCTTGATTCTAAATTTCTAGTTCTCGGGAAAGATCGGAATCGTATCCTCGCGGCGTATCGGAACGACGCCTGATCCTTTGGTAATTACGGGAAACTGAATCGGAACGTCGACGAGGAGTAGGAAGATGGCGATGAGGAGGAAGATGACGAGGACGAGGAGGATAGGTCGCGGAGGGTGCGTCGGTTGAGTTATCACCGGCTGCCAGAAACAGGGCCGGACCTCGTGACCCGATATCGCGCCGGAACGCTCCGATATTGGCAGCGCTTCGGCCTCTCGGAAACGAAGAACAATGGGAGCAGCGGCGTGTGTGCCACCGCTATCTCCGGCCCGCCGCTCCCTTTTGCTTTTGCTCAACTTTCCGTCGAGTTTCCCCTTGATCGTGCCACCGGGCCACCGTGAACCACGCGCCAAGCCGCCGACGGCCACCCCCGACCTTCGTTCGCGCCAAGGCATCGCGTCGTGCGCGAAAATAGACGCGATATGGGCCAGCATCCGGCACCGTCTCAACGTCCCACCGAAAAATTGCTTCGATCCACTACTCGCCGCTTTTTCCGCCCATTTATTTTCTTCCGCCCGTTTCCCCGTTCCCCGAACGTTTTCCCTCGGATGTCTAGGATGTCTAGAGGCACGCCGCTTCGTTATTGACAGTCCGTTACTATACCGATCTTCCACGGCTTTGCCAACGGGGTTTATCCGGACGCTCGTGGTATAAAGTAAACTCCACGGTTTGATATATCTCGCGAATTTTTCCCCAGATAAGATAAACCGCGCGTGATGGATATATACGGTCGCGAAATCACAACCGGGGATAGGACAGGTGTTTAAACTGGCGTAAATTCGTCCGATAAGAAGCGGCTGCTGTCACGCTGAAGCGCAGATTTTGCGCGTTTCGCGTTGTTGCAGTTTACGCGTGCGACCGTTTTTGCAAACGTGCTCGCGGGCTGAGTTACTGTGCGAATTCTATCGTTACTCCCGGATCACCGTGTATATACAGTCGCTCGAGCAAGTTGGAAACATTTTACGAATAAAGTACGAACGGTGAGACGCGAGCGTTGAGAAAAATTGCGAAAAAGTTGACAAGTATAGAATTTGCAGATATAGAAAATATTCGAAAAAGTGTTTTCACTTCGACGAATGTTACATCCGCGTTTAATTTTTAACTAATTTTGCGTTCAATAAGAGACTCTTTTATAATTCTATCCACGAGTTGTGTGTTATTTTATTTCTGATCTTGCGAATTGGAAAATTGCGCGTTTTATTCGCCGAAAGTCTGAGACGAGGAGGTTCGAACATTTTCCCGATCGACTGTACCTGTCTATTTTTATCGCGCGACTTTAATTATTATTAACCACGTATGCTATATTTAGACACGCATTACAGGTCGGTATTTCTGGTGTCAATGATTTTATTTTACCCCGGGCATTTTCGTTTCCAGCCCGGTATTTTTAATCCCGCTCTGCCCGTCTCGCTTTTTCCGTTTTGCCCGAATTATTCGGATCACGTGGGTTTATCTTCAGCCCCGTTCATAAGTATCAGAGTATTTTCGCAAGATGCGATAATTGACCTAGATCGACAAGGGAGAGAACGATCGATACGAGTTTTGCACTCGCGTGAGTCGGAGAACCGCGAATAGCGAATCGCGCGGGAAAGATCGCGAAAGCTGTGCTCGCGAGATTTCTGCGATCGAGACAAATCGAAACTGAACGAAGCGGATAAATACCGAGAACATTTACAAAATCGGAACGCGAATGTGAGAATTCGCGACGGCGCGAAAAAAAATCGCGTTAAATTTCCATACGCGATTACTTCGATACGTTTCAATATTCTACGCATCGTTAAATTACTCAAAGTTCCACATCGACCGCAGATCTTTCCCATTTCATTAACTCTTTCGGAAATACCGTCGCACACACGTACATCCAATTTTTTTTCTAAAATTCCGATTATCATAAGCGAAAAAGAATCCGAATCGATAGAAGAATGATTAGAATCTCAGAAATACACACACATTCGACTCGTATTTTTTAAAATCCCAATTATCATAAGCGAAAAGAAAATCAGAAAGTCATGGAAAAATTATTAGAATCCCAGGAATACACACACGTTCGTCTCGTTTTTTCTAAAATTCCGATTATCATAAGCGAAGAAAAAATTAGAATCGGTGGAAGAATTATTAGAATTCTAGGAATACACACACGTTTGTCTCGTTTTTCCTAAAATTCCGATTATCATAAGCGAAGGAAAAATCAGAATCGGTCGAAGAATTATTAAAATCCCAGGAATACACACACGTACGTCTCGTTCTTTTCTTTTTTCTTTTTAAATTCCGATTATCATAAGCGGTGAAAAAATCAGAATCGGTGGAAGAATCGTTAGATACGTAATTCCAGGAATACAAAACGAAATTACGCAGACCTCTGCCGCTGAAAAAAAAGAAATTCCTCCTCGAGGAGGTAGAGACACCGAGCGAAGTTAACGCGGCGAGTAACTTCTAAAATCCACGGGTACCGAAGACAGACAGTTTCCCATAGACTTTCTAACTTCACCCAATTCTCCTTAAGCGTGTCTGACTTGACGAGCATGGCGCAACTCGGCGAGTAACCGTGAGGCTGACAGACGGAAATCCTCGTTCCCATTTCCGACCAGACGAACTTATTAACAGACAACGATCCGCGGGATCATCGTCTGCTCCCCGGAGAGTGGTGTGGCAGCACGCGACGCCGGCGTCGGCGACAAGAGAGCACACCGAACACCCGGTAGATGGTCATGGTCTATTCGTCGAGACGTTCGAACGAGAAAATGTTATTAAGCGGCCGGCGAATTTTTGCATGCACAGCTCGCCGCGGTGACGTTCGTATCGTCGCGGGTACTAATGGACTGCGACGTTTTTACAGGGGGGACTAAAAGCTCCGGCCCATAAAAGTGACGTTTCGCGTGCAAGCTATTTATTCTTTGCACACCGTGCTCGCGACCGGCTGTTATTGCTCGTCTCGCGCGATAAGCTTCGCGACAGCACGCGAACCGCGAGTGTTCAAGGGCCGCGATTTCCGGTTCGATCGGGACCGCAGGAATGCCCGGCAATTCGTCTGTTCCTTTTAATTTCCCTCGCGTTCGCGTTCGACGTTTACGACGGGCTGAAACGGATGTCCCCGTGGCGACGTTCGCCGACCGGTGATCGTTCGTCTGGCGATCGCGAGAGGCGTCGTTAACTTCAGGCCGCTAGGCTTCTAGCGCGGAGGAAATTAGGTATCGCGGCTGTCGTCGCGCCTGGAAGCTCCTCGTGACCGGAATCGGGGATATAAAAGGGGCAGCAGCTAGTGAAAGGGTCTGAAAAGGCCCACAGAGCGCGAACCATCGCTGAAATTCTGCTTAACGCGAAAGAAACCGCGTTCTGTCCGAGAAGATACGATTAGTCGCGGAAAAGTTGAACGTCTATCCATCATTAAACGGCTGTTTGCTGTGTTCAAAGGAAGACCCGCGGGTCTGAAAAGGCCCAAGAGGGCGAACCATTGCCAAATTCTGCTTAACGCGAGAGAAACTGCGCGTCCTTTCCGAGAAGATACGATTAGTCGCGGAAAAGTTGAACGTCTATCCATCATTAAACGGCTGTTTGCTGTGTTCAAAGGAAGATCCGCGGGTCTGAAAAGGCCCAAGAGGGCGAACCGTTGCCAAATTCTGCTTAACGCTAGAGAAACCGCGTTCTTTCCGGGAAGATACGATTAGTCGCGGAAAAGTTGAACGTCCACCCACTGTTAAACGGCTGTTTGCTGTGTTTAAAGGAAGATCCACGGGTCTGAAAGGGCCCAAGAGGGCGAACTCATTGCTAAATTCTGCTTAACGCGAGAGAAACTGCGCGTCCTTTCCGGGAAGGTACGATTAGTCGCGGAAAAGTTGAACGTCCATCCACCGTTAAACGGCTGTTTGCCGTGTTTGAAGGAAGATCCGCGTTTCTATCGTGCAAACGCACGTTCCCTCGTCACACTTTCGAGCTTGCCCGGCGTCGTTGCTCCTTTCATATGCAAAGTCCCCCGGTCTCACCTCTTAACCAGCGTCCACCGTATTTGCGCGCGATCCGTCCGTGCTCAATGACCGATTACATTCGCCGTGCTTTCGCAACAAGATGCGTCGGGGGAAAAAAAGCGGGAAGAAAGGGGGGAAGGAGAAGAAAAGGAGAAGAGAAAAAAAGGCCGGCTGGGTCAGAGTGACCGGTGGTAGCGGCGGCGAAAGCCGCGATCATCCGTCGTATTCCGCATCGGCGTTCATATGCAAGGCGGAGGCGCGGAGCGCGCTAGGCGGGTTCGTCGCGCGATTCGTATGTAAAAATCGCGGTGAATATGCATTCCGTGGCCGCGTCCCGGGCCGTTGAATCGCGGGACGCGGCCTTTAAAATTCGTTTTTTTCCCCGGCATCGGAGAGGCCGCCTTGGAATTCAGGGATTCGCGCGGCGAGCGGCGGCCTGCAGAATGCGGATCGACTTGGCAGAACGAGCACATTCTCGCGTCGCGAACGCCCGAGCATAATGGAAGGTCAGAGACACGGGATCGAGCGAGTTTTCAGCGAGAGTCTGGACAGATGCGTCCCCGTGCAGGTATTTTTTCCCGAGGATCAGCCGGCGACCTCACCTAGCGACTCGTTTCTCTCTCGTTTCCCTCGAATCGCCTCGTTCCGACCGATCTTCCCATCTCGCCGGGGGGTCAAAGGAAAGGAACAATCGTATCGCGGTCCTTTGTCTCTATTCCGTGCGTTCTAGCAACGATTCGCGTGCTAAACAGTCTCCACTTCTCGTCGAGTTCCTCTAGCATACGCGAGAGCGAAGATAATTCGTTCCGTGACTTCGCGTGGTCTTTGCGCTATTGACCGAGAACTTTTCGCCAGGGTTAGAGTATCGTTCACCGATACGCGAAGGGAAGAGCGAGAAAAATTGGTGAGTCTTCCGGTTGGTTCTCTCGAAGGGACAGGCAGAAGAGATCGAAATTAATTTCGCTTTGAAACCGTTCGGCTCTCTCCCAGGAATCCTCTCAGTCGCGTTTCGAAATTTCCGCTCGCAGAGAGCAGCAGGTTCGGCGAGGTTGGGTTCGACGCGAACTAGGCTAGAAATTCGGTGTACACTGTAGCCCCGATGTGGAATTAATTTTGCCTCTTTCCCGAGAGAGCTTTCCCTCGAATTCCTTCCAGTCACGTCTGTTTCCTGATTCTTCTTCGAGTCGTGCCCGTGGCAGAGGAGCCACCGCGGCCGGGAACCTGCTTTCTTTTTGCGACTCGTCCCCTCGAACTCGTTCCAATTACCTAATCTCGGCGTTCCTCGTGGCCGCTGGCGCGGTGGCCACCGGCGGATCCTCGGATCGGCCCGGAGCGATTGTTGGCTCGTTCGTGATTCCACCGATCGGTCGGCCCCGATCGTACGCGAGCCCATTATCAAGCGAGCGAACGTTTCCCGCAGGAGGAGCTACAGGGTCTGAGAGGGAAATCTGAAAAGGGGACCGAAAGAACGGAAGGCAGCCGCGACCCAGATGCGCGCGCGACACGAATTCTAGGGAAAAACGACAATAACGAGCAGGAGGCCAGAGATTAACTGCAACCCCGACAATAAACAACGTAAGACTGACGCGGATCGATTAGACGAGGAAGACCGAGGAAAAGGACAGAGAGAAAACGAACCTTCTATCCCTGACAAAAAGAAAGGGAAGAAATAAAAATAAACAGAAAGACGAGAAAGAGAGAGAAAGATAGCGGAGCATTTCCACGAAGACCTCGGCGGAGTTCTGCAGGTGCCTCTGATTGCGAGAAAAGGGGTGGCGCGTAAGAGGAATCACAGAAACGAAGAGATGTCTCTGAATCACAGATATTACGTGAGTATCAAGCATGATCTCCTCGAGAGGTTTCGAATTTTTCTTCCTTTCAGCCCGGGGACAGAACTAGTTTTAATATCTGCCGTTTATCCGGTGTCGTAAAGCGAAATTAAAATTTCCCGTTCGATACCGCGGCCCGAGCGTCCTCTCGGGATAAACGTACTTAGAATTCGCCCGGCGATAAAATATCCTGCCCCGGGTTTATCGCGTCTTCCCACACCGCAGCGCGCGAAACAGCGTTGCGCTATCGAGAAGGCGAGCCGAGCCGAGCCGAGTCGAGCCGGGAAGCGGGCAGAAGCGGGCGAGGCGGCCATTAGCCGCGAGAGGAGAGAAAAATCGCCGGCTACTCGCCCCTCTGGCACCGAATCACGAAACGGGAATAAGGCAGCCGTGCTCCGATAAACGTTATTCCACTTCCGATAATATTTCTTCTTCGCGGCGGAGCCAGCGCTTAAGATGTTTTCACGGATTGATAGGACCGCTGTTATTCCCCCGCTTCCCCCCCGAAGGCAGAACTTTTCAGTCTTAAGAGCCCCGAAGGAGTTGCCGCCAACTGGAAAGTCGGTTACTGGGTTGAAATCGTTCCGAAAGCGAAAGACAAACGCTGCCTGTGCCGCGGTTTAACTAAAATATTCCCTCCCCGATGATGCCTCGGGAGGCAACCGGGTTCCTCGTAGCCTTACATCGCGATTCGATCCTCGATCCTGCCTAGATCACCCCGATTTTTTTCTCATCCGATCGTTTAGAGAACGCGTTAGTCGTTTACCGGTCGAAGGATCCTTGCCCGGTTGCGTCTGCGAGCGTTATCTTATCTCGCGAATCTTCCTCTCGTCTCGGATGCGTTTCGCTAGGTGCGAGGAAAAGATAAACGGCGACACAATGGAATAACCGGGAATAATAGCGGGATACACCGACTCACGGGTTCGAAGCAGCGAAAATCGTTGCCCGCCGTCGGAGCCGGGAAAACAAAGGGACAACTTGGCCGGCTATATGCCAATTTGATCGTCGGATAAACTCGCGTCCCCTAAACTTTGCCTGGACAATCGATATCCTGATACCTACTGTTCCATTGTACCTGGAAATTAAACAAGTAACCGAGGATAATAGAAAATCGTTATCGCCGCCAGCCAACCTACTAATCCTTCGAGGATCCCAGCCGCGGAACGGAAAACGCTCGCGGCTCCGCTCCGGGGCTTCTCGCGACAGCTTCTTGTCGCTTCGTTTCGCGATTCTCCGAGAAACGTGTCGACGAGTCAGCTCCAGGACATAGAATCGAAGCGACCGAATTGGCTGTCGCGCGATTGGCACGCGATTCGGCTAAATCACTGTCCTACGTGGCGTTCTTCTTCTTCTCGCATCGGATATCCCGCGGGAATCACGCCGAGCGCCGCGACGGATAAAGAAACTCGCGCGAATTACCTTCGTCGATTCAGCGAATGCATAATTTATCGCACGCACCCCGGTTGATCTTCTTACGACGCGATCAAGGCTTTGCATGCCGATCGCTCCGCGATCGCGGCTTCCACCACCGCAGATTACGCGTTTTTCCAGCCGGCAAATTATCATACATCCTGGCTGAATCTTATCGAGACCGATACGCGCGTTATTCGGTGATTTACGGTATCTCTGATTTATCAGACCGCATTCCGCGCCGATTCGAACGCTTTAAACGGACGTCGCGATTTTCGAAGGAAACTGTAACCCTTTGCGCTCAAAGAATTTTCACACAGTGAACAATGCAATTCGAAGCTTTTCTTACATCTTTGTATCCTCGCTAACGATTTAACAATGAAACGAAATAATTAATATATTTCTCATTTCGTATTCGTTATTTAAGTTATGGTATGAAAACAAATGGCGACTGACAGTCGTCACTCGAGTGCAAAGGGTTAATCTCTCTTAAGCGAGAAATTTTATTGAATTTTATCCAAGACTTGAGCGAATAAAGGGGATCGATATAAAAATTCGAAATCTTTGATTCGTCGCGAGAGAACCGGAATGTACTAAGTCGGCTTTGATTCGGCGATATTCGGCGCGTGAGATTCCTCGCTGGAGCGAAAAATTATCGAGGAAGCCTCGTCTGGCGAAAATTCTATTACACCTTTCAGGACACGGCGAGTGTCACTGTTAAAAGCACGGCAGCGAGAGTATCGCTGATGCTTTGGAACACTTACTATCGCGTGCCGGGCGATAAATTACATCCCCAAGGATACCCGGGCGTCCCGTGATCCTGTCGCAGGATCCTAGCGTAACGGAGTTAAAGCGGAACGCGTCACGGGCTTCCTAACCGCGTCCTTTCCCGTCGTTTTATCATACATTACCATTTTTCCTCGCTGCCCTCTTTGGCAGAGCAAGCCAGCTTCGTTCTAATTTCCCCGGGGAAACCGGGCAGATCGTCCGCGAGGACGTTAATTACGCAAATTTCGGTACGTTTTATACGACGAGTAAACGGATAAATAAATCGGAAAAGTTCGCTCGGTGACAAGAGGATGTTTGGAAACAGGTGCAGCGAGAGAGATATGGCGGCGAAGGTATCGCTGACGCGTTGGAAAAATCACTACGGTTTCTGGGGGAATAAATTATCGATATATGGCTACCCTCTATTCTCTTACAGCTCACCTCCTAGCCGAGTTCAAGAAGTTAAAGGGGATCTTCCTTTAAGGACGCTCCTATTCCTCCGCGAGGTTACCCAGGACTTTATTCCTTCGTGGTTCCCTTAAATCAGAAACCAGGCCTGAAAATACTCGCGGATACGGTCAAGAGAGGACGTCTGGACACAGAGACTCAAAGTTTAACGATCTCGTGGGTGGGTGAAGGGGAGGTGTCGGGTATACGACTTTCGTTCTCGAGGGAAGATCGCGAAATAGAAGGTGGGACGTGTTGGAACAAATAGATCGGCCGAGTTTCTCTAACCACCTCCTCTTCCTCTACGATCCATCAGTGTCGGGCCCTGGCTCCTTTCGCGTCCGGTATTTACGCGACGTAGGTGGAATAAAGCGCGAGAACGGGAACGAATCTCGCGAGGATCCGCGCGGGTATCGCGGAAATTCTCCGGGATAAGCGGCTTAGAGATTTCTAAAACTCGTTGGACCGTGCCGAGTGAGCCAAGTTGGCCGGCAGGAGCGAGCGGGCACATTGTAGCGCGTTGTGCCGCGATAAATCTAATAACCGGCCGGGGTGTTTGGCACCCTGTCGCGGAATAAAAACAGATTTTCTAGGCCAATGGCTGGCAAAGCGATTTTGGCTCGGTGTACGGGATCGTATTATTAGACGGCGTACATTTCATCGGGGAATTCACGGCGCGCAGTTGCGTTTCAGGTTGGCGGATAAAACGCGCGATTGATAGGGAACGGCGACAGGTAACGCGGGGCCCGGTCCGATCGCCGGGGCCGTTCGGTATGATATAGGGGAGATCGGGATGGATCGTAGCGGAGAAGGAGGAGAAGGAGGTGTGGGAAGATAAAAGGAGAGAAAGGGAGAAAAAGGGAGAGAAAGGGAGAGAAAGAAGGTCTTCATTGAACCGAAGCAATGGCCGGGTTTATTCATAGCGGCGGTTCACGTGCGTCGCCGAGAGGCACAGGACGCACGTGCGATCGCCGCACGATCTCTCCTCTCCTTTCGCTCCTCGTCGAGCCATCGCCCGTACTGAATCACCTCCTCTATTCGTAGACGCCTACGCGACCGTTTTCCCCGCGCGGCCCGACGCTCGCCGCATTTTTCCATAGGCCATCAAGGCCCCAGACGCATCGCCAGCCTCCTTTCGCCTCCTCCTCCTCCCACGGCCCTGTCCCAGGCCAATTAATCGCTTTGCCTCCAGGCTCGTAATTAGCCATCGCTTTCTAGAAACTCCTCGAAACCTCTTCAAATTCTACCCGAGCTTCCACTTCCAGCTTCTAGAATTCCCCCGCGAGTCGCCGCGCGCGAAATTCCTGGAGATCGGCTGGGAAAAAAATGTGACACCGGGGCACCGCCAGCCGTCGATAACGNAATCGCGAAAAAATCGAGAAATTAAATTTCGCGGGTCCTACGTTTCAGTTTGGAAAGTTTGGAATTCGAATATCGGTGCAAAGCGTCGAAAAGGGTACATCGATGTCTGTAATTTTTTTTCCAACAGCCTCTATCAGCGCTGAAATTGTTTTTCGACGTCCATCGCAGTTAAAGCAAGTTTTTCCTCGCAGAAAAAAAAAAAGAATCGGCGAGTGAAATTTGAAGTATCCTATATTAAAGTTTGAAAAGTTTGGTATCCGGATTTCAGCGCGAAGCGCGGATATCGGTATATCGGCGGTGTCGTTAATTTATTTAAAGCAAGCTTCGATGTTTTGCAAACTTTTCTTCCCGCAAAAAGTCGAGGATTGAAATTCGGAATATCCTATAATAAAGTTTGGAAAGTTTGTATTCCGAATTTCCACGTCTGTCTCGCGTTAAATACGCTTTCGCGGTTAAATCACAGTCGATCCTTGCTGTCGATCGTTCGACAACGAGGCTGCCACGTCGATCAATCGAGAAATTAAGCGAGATCCGATTTTTAAGCTGACACCCGTGTCGATCATTCGGCCGGCCGAGAAAGTTGTTGCTTTCTCGCTGAACAAATTCCTTTACGTAATGTTCTTATAGCGATAGAATGATCGATTGGCGAATAATTGATACGAGAGACACGGCAGAGAGTTCGCGGCGATGGCTGGCAGTGAAAAGGAAGACAAATAGCAGCGCGAGTAATTCCTCCTTGGCCACGTTCGCGACGCCGATTACCCGACGAATCGCTTATCCTTTACCGAACAGAGAGAGAGGGAAAGAGAGACGATTCGTCAGGGAAAGATCGTTCGATTCGTGCCCTGTGGGGCAATTAGACGGTGAATTATGGCCAGAGGCGGGCCACGGGGTAAATTTGTTGCAGAAGACGTTAAGCCGAGCTTATCGCCGGGAATATGAATTTCTTCGTTGAATAGTTGGCCGCTTGTCGCCTCGCGAGATACGAGCGGGAATTAGTCCGCTCGCGACTGCAGTGACAAAACAAGTCGCTGACATTTCTACAACCCTACCTTCTTTCGCCATTCAGCTGCGATCGAAATGCCTCGGGAGGATGCTATTAACGAATACCTCGCTGGTGAAAGTTCCGTTTTATTCGCGATTTCAAGCACAGATTTTCCACGCTATTCCGATATACCGATTCGCGAAATTGGTCAACGATACGCGATACGCCTGGAATTGGTAAAATATTCTTCCGAACGAAGGGTTGAAAATCATCGAGATGTTTCACGCGGCGAAGTCTCGCGCGATCCGTTGAGAAATCAACCCCGAGATCGGTCGCATCCATCGTGAAATCGAATTCGAAAGGACTCGCGAATAATTCTACCTACCCGTTCCACGAGAAACCTCGGAAGTTCTCCAATTTATTCAGTGTCATCGGATTCCGGTAGAAGGGGACCGGCCGCGTCTGCGTTTTATTTCCCAGCGTACAATAAGCAACGAAATCGATACGCCATACCGATTTGTCTCGTCTACCACTCGAAGGATTAACGCCGCGTTCTATATGGAGGATCCAGAGAAGGATACACAGATTCATCCGGTAATTTATGGCTCTGCTACTGATCCGCTCGAATCTGGTAGACGTCGAGCTAGAGGAATCCCGATCTCCGAATCGGTTCGCGAAAAAGCTTCTCTTCCCTCGAGCCTTCAAATAGAAATTCGCACAGTTCTCTTCTCAAAGATTCGTTTCCTCGTCTCTCTTTTCCAATCGGTCCGCGAAAAAGCTTCTCTTCCCTCGAGCCTTCAAATAGAAATTCGCACAGTTCTCTTCTCAAAGATTCGTTTCCTCGTCTCTCTTTTCCGCTCGATTCGCGATCGAGGACTCCTTTCGGATTGGATCCGAAAATTGGGAAATTTGCGAGGCTTCCGGAGACTCGTCGTCGTTTTCGTCCTTTGCTTCGCTCGCGATTTCTTGCCGATCCTCGTTTCTCCTCCATTTCTCCGCGGAATTTATCGCGTTTAAACTCCGGAAACGATAAAAAGCGCAACGGGTAATTTACGATTCCGCGGCGGTGCGTTTTACCGTGAGCGATTCGCGTGCAGGCCGCGAACTTTCCAGCCGCGTAGTAAAACTCGGGGGCACGGCCAAGGAGCAGGATCGTTCGTCGGCGCCGTGGAAATACATTTTAACGAGATTTTTCCAACTCCCGGCTTCGCGACGAACCGCCGTTCCGGAACCGTTTCCACGTTTCCCTTCCAGCGAGGATTTTTCGAAGTGAGAGAAATTGGAAACGAAGATTTCTCTCGCCGATCCATAAATTATAATTAACCCTTAAATTCACCCTTAAATTAACCGTTAAATTAACCCTTTCGCGTATCATTTAGCTCGACGAAACTTGGGCCCAAATATACCATGAAATATATCACGAGAAATAAAGAAGGTGTTTAGAAAAATGTGGCAAGGAAGATATTAAAAAATTAATTACCCGTGTATCGAAGAAAGAATCTTAAGGTCCTCTGGGTGGTGAATAAAAATAGAGGGAAACTTCAGATTTATAAATCCAAAGATCTCTAAATTTAAAATCAATCGAACACGCCGGATCGAAAATTATAATTTTTAGGAAAACGACTGCACGACGCGCTTTGCTAAATTCGAACGCATACACGGTGAAGGAATGTAAGAAAAAAAATTCCAAACACGAGTAGTATAACAGTGGCCTTGGTAGGTAGAGTCGGAATGTAAACAAAGACGAGTGAGGAAGCTCGTGGTGAATTTTCGGTCCACGCGTTTCCGTCTCAGTTGCGTGTTATTCTTCGACGTGTTCAGACGCGTGACCGTCTGGTCGATTATGGCGTAGATATTCGGAAGCCAAGGTGAGAGGCTAGGTCGTAATAAATTAGCATAGTCGGAAGAGCGTGTTGGAATATTATCGAATCGACCTGCCGTTCCCGCAAGGATCAACGGCGGATTAATCCTAGGCGCCGGCTAAAAAGTTTAATCGATCGTTAAGCCCGCGTCACGGTGATCCGGGGTGGAAATCGTTAATCTTGTTAAGGAGATGTTTCAAAGCGTGACGCGTGTTTGTAAAGCGGCCATGTCGGGATCAACAGCCCCTCGTTTCGGTCGTGCTCCACGTCCTACGAGATTAGTCCACGGCGAAAGAACGAATCAATCAACGCGACCGAGCAGATTCGCTGCGAGCTCCTTCCTGTTCAATCCCGAAGCGTAATCGGCGCGTAATCGGCGCGTGCGATGACCGAGTGAAAGGCTTCCGCTTGTCCCGAATCAAGACCTACCCCAAAGTTTACGATACGAGCGGGGACACTCCCTACTTCCGGGATCTCACGTTTTAATCTTCTCGATTCCGCGTGGTTTTTAAATTATAGCGATTCTTTGCGTTAAATATAGACGTCGTAGTAATCGGCGCGTGCGATGACCGAGTGAAAGGCTTCCCCACTTGTCCCGAATCAAGACCTACCCCAAAGTTTACGATACGGACGGGGACACTCGCTACTTCCGGGATCTCACGTTTTAATCTTCTCGATTCCGCGTGGTTTTTAAATTATAGCGATTCTTTGCGTTAAATATAAACATCGTAGTAATCGGCGCGTGCGACGACCGAGTGAAAGGCTTCCCCACTTGTCCCGAATCAAGACCTACCCCAAAGTTTATTACGTGGATGTAAACACTCGCTATTTAAGGGATCTCACGTTTTAATCTTCTCGATTCCGCGTGGTTTTTAAATTATAGCGATTCTTTGCGTTAAATATAGTCGACGTAGTGATCGGCGCGTGCGACGACCAAGTGAAAGGCTTCTCCACTTGTCCGGAACCCAGACCTACCCCAAAGTTTACGATACGGACGGGGACACTCGCTACTTCCGGGATCTCACGATTTAATCTTCTCGACTCCGCGTGGTTTTTAAATTATAGCGATTCTTTGCGTCGAATATAGACGTCGTAGCAATCGGCGCGTGCGATGACCGAGTGAAAGGCTTCCCCACTTGTCCCGAATCAAGACCTACCCCAAAGTTTAGTACGTGGACGTGAACACTCGCTACTTCCGGGATCTCTCGTTTTAATTTTCTCGATTCCGCGTGGTTTTTAAATTATAGCGATATTTTGCATAGAAACTTTATTGCACAGAAGCTTTTCTCGCGAAGCGAGCAACATGGCTGCCACGCGTGACTTTTGGCTTTGGATTCGGAGCGACGAATGTTGCGATGGACGTAAATAGATGTTACACGTTACAACATGTTTCCCCGACATCGTTGTCGAGTTATTTTTATGAGAGCCTATATTTTCTATTCCTTTCCAACGAATTATCTAGTCCAGTTACGAGTGCCAAAATTGAATATATGTCGCGTGTATTGTACGTGTCATTAGCGAAGATGCATGAGAGCATGAGAGCATGAGAGATAGTTAGGATTATGTTGACGACACCGTGTCTACTTTATTCCTTATCTTTATAATCAATTATCCTCTCTTGTACCTCTTATTCCTACAATTTCAACATATCGCGAGGTAGCGTTTGTTTACACAGTTTTTCCTAGATTTTTTTTATTACATCTAGGTTAATTCTAATCCGAGAACGCGTCTGTAGTTTTTTCTCTTCTTTCTGTTCCTTTTTCATTGTATATCCGCATGTGCGAGTTCCTTGTGCATTATCGTCATGATTTCTTTGTAACAAAAGTATATTTATCGACGACGTGATCACGTATGTATATAACAAGCAACGATATAATAACTAACGAAGAAGAAACCAACCTGTCACTAGTTATAGCTGTGACCAGGAACCTCAGACATGTGACACATTTAGTACTTGCCCTATCACTGCTCTCCAACAGTTAAGAATACAAGTATTAGGTCGTTCGGAATCTTTTTTATATTATTTTATATTATTTCTATATTATTAATTAGGTCCCCTATATTTGCAATTTATGGAACTTAATTGTATTTGTTCACAGCTAACATCACACTTCAAGCACATAAAAAAAGATAAAAAAGGACGAAATGACTTTCCGATAGATTCAATATTTCGCGATAAACCGATTTTAACGCTAGATTTACGGGACCCGTCAATTTGACGGATGGGTTGCTTCAATTATACGATATTAACAGATTTAATTAACTTATATCAATTCTGTTAATATTGCTATTATTTTCAAATTAAACCCATCGTTTGTTTTGTAAAGAAAAATGAAAATATGTGGTTTTCTTTACCCTAAATCTGACGGGTGTTCGTAGAAATAGGTATACAAAAAACCTCCATAAACCTAGCGTTAAAATTCTTTTTTGGAATTCGCCTGGTGCTGGGAAAGAAAAAGACATGGAAAATCGTGGTTTCGGGCCAGTTCGCGAGCAGACCCGTTAATCCGGCGGAAACCGAGGCTGGCACTCTGCGATTCCGGTCGAGGCTCGATTGTTTACCGAGATTAATCGATCTGGCGCGGCAGGGTAGCGAAGAAGCGAAATGAAACTCTGCGTAAATCCGCAACGGGTACTAGCAGAGTGGCGCGTCCTCAAGTGGAGGGATGATCGCGAAAGAGGGGGTTTGGGCTCGCACTGCCAAAACCCGCGACCCAGATACCGATCGACCCACCGACACACATTACAGGGGGTGGAAGGGTGCAGACGGCACGCGGGACAGGGATGGCAAAGAGAGAGAGAGAGAGAGAGAGGGCCCACCCCCTGCATTACGTACACTGCGTTACAGTCGCTCCTCTGTCTCTCTCCGACCCTCTCTCTAGCAGAGTCTCCTTTTTCCAGCCGACTCCCAACTTCTTCGCTTTTTCTTCCCACTTTCCCAATTTCTCTTCCTTCCTCTGCCTTCTTCTTTCATTTTAATAACGCCTCGTTACGTTGCATTTACCACTCCTGCCTTTCTTCCCTTTTCCGTTACTTTGAATCAGCCATCTCGGCCCAACAGTCGTTTGAACGTATCTAGATTCGACGTATTTCCAAGTTTCGCGAGTTTCTCCGTGAAAAAGGAAACGTACCTATTTGCGTTTGTGAAGTTTCGAATTTCGGCTTGGGATTATGCTACTTTGAGGGTTCGATTAGAGTTTCGCTACTCTCTTAAGTATCATCGCGATATTAGAAACTGTAAAAGAAATTCTCGTGTATAGGTATTTTTATTTTTCACATGACGTCGTTTAGCGCATCGAGATTCAGCCGCGTAAACAACTTTTCTATCTTTTATTTTTACTTCATTATCGGCTCTTAACGAGTCCTAAATTCCTTCTACTAGAACGTTCAATACTCAGTTCTGGAATGAATAAAAATTTTTCGAAATCACGACTGGTGTGGATTTCCTTACAATCATAGACTACTCAAACTTCCGAGCATCAATTCCTCCTACTAGGAGGAATTCCAATTCCAAATTTCCATTTTCGCAATAAACAACGATCTTTCAAAATCTCGAACGCTGCTGAGAGACACGCGGCTTGGCAGGAAAGAAATCGCGAGTAAAGCGATAAAAGCGTGTAACCACGCGTTTTCTGGGCTTCTGTCAGCAGAAGAAGGTAAAACACACATATTTCACCTTTCGCGACACACACCATGCACCGATGTTCCGCCATAGTCGTGGAAAGTGTCACTACACCGAAACATCATGGTGCAGCTTGTTCGCGCGGATTCGAGGCACTGCCGGCGCGGAAGCTAGGAAACATCGGAAGAGTCGTCGGTAGAAACTCGGAACTCTCGATCCAGCCCTAATCTTCGTTCCATTTTCCAGCCTCTCTCGTTCCTCTCGACGCACTCGCTGTTCCTCCTCGCTGCGACGCGTGCGTGCGCGCGATCCGTCCGCGCGGACACGCGAACGAGGGTAAGCGGTCGAACGCGAGCGTCAGTCGGCCCGGCGCGGCAAACGCGGAAGAAGCTGGCCGAACACGAGAGGATTCGAGCGGAGCGCGCGTGCCGCTGGAAATAGAATCGGCGCGGCTCGACGCCTCGACGCCTCGGACGACCGCTATGCCTTCTCCTCCTGACTCATCGCGTAGTACTACGTTTTTCCTTTCGTTCAGAAACGCTTGCTCCTCGCGTAATTGGGCCGAGGCTCGCCGCCGTTTAATTTCGCGTCCGACTCCGTTTCTCCGATTCTGTTTCGCGAGGTTCGAATAGGTCTTGGTCGAGTATCGGCTGTTATCGAGATCCGTATCTCCGAATATAACATAGATATATAATATAGGAATCGAGATCGACTGGATCGTTGTGGAATTGGGTCGAATAATCGGTGTAATTGGGAAATTACGAGGATTCGACGGAACGAGCCGGGGTGGATGTTAAATATAGCAATAGGGGATAATTAAACGTTAGAACGGCGGGAATGGCTTAGCCGCGGATGATCGTACCCGTTGCGAATAGCGCGACGTTTTTCTCGCGGCGAAGCTTAAATTAAACGCCGTTAACGCGGAGTTATAGAGCCTCGGACTTTCGACTCGGTGTCGTTGCGTTCCGCTAAAAATGACACGCTCGCGCGATTCCGCGTACTCGCGCGCGGCTGGAATAAATGAAACGCGATGCAGGCGGCCGGCCAATTAGCGGGCGCATTAAGCGGCCGGCGACGAGTTATGATAATCATAAAGCCGCTAGCCTAACGGCTGGCTGGACAGAGTCCAGGGAGACTTTTTAACGCACACCCGGGGCCATTCTGTTCGCGGTTAATCAGCCGTCACGGTAAACTTAACCCTTACAAGTTTGTGGGACAATCCGTTTATGCATATTACCCGCTCTAAATGTGGCGCTTGGTTATACGACTTCGTATCTCGTGAAATTTAATGCGGTTAGATCTAGAGACGGACCTTCTTCCCGCGTTTCCTTCGTTCCGAACGATCGGTCCTGGAACCAGCCGAGGCATAAAACCGAATGTTTGTCCACGGCCAGCCACGGCCAGCCTCCGAGGTCTGGGATGGAAAATTTCGGGGTATCGGCGGCGACCAGCCGAGGGAAAACCGCAAACACGGGCTCCGCGTAGCACGAAATCGCTGACGTGATTGGTCAATGTGCCAAGATTGGCCTGGACTAGGTCAGTGTTGCGGAACACGGGGATACGGACCGCACGGATCACCCTGGTGATCCACAAATCCAGGAAAAATGAACTCGCCACCCTCTTCCTCGTGGAAGAGAGGATCGTTCGAGGACAGAGGAAGACGATGGTCCAGGTCTCTCTCTGTCCAGGTAGCCGCGACGACGAATCCGAGTCTGTTGGACCGAAATTTAGGACGCGCTTCGTAAATTTAGCTTCTTATGCACGACGTCGCGTGGGGTACGTGACGCTTTAAACGCCAGCTCGCGGTGCTCGAGAGAGAAAGAGAAGGATAGAGAGAGAGAGAAGAGACGCGACGTTATCCCGCCTTAACGATCTGTCGATAATAGGCCTGGAGGGTCATCGAGCGGTAGGAAAAAAGGAAATGGAGGATTGGCCAGGGTGCCAAGATCCAGCGCAGCTAGGTCAGGACGTCGAGAGGGTTGCTCCCGTTAACGTTCCAACGGCCACGGAAAGGAACACGGAGAACAGCTGGATAACGGCGGCAGGAACGACTAGAAGTTTGCCACGTTTTCTACGTGCCTCGGCACCGTGTTCATAATTTTCTTCCGTCTTCCATGCCTCTCCGACCCGGACGCACCGGCTCCGCGAACAGCCAACGTGCCAACACCCTATCTCCCAGCCACCCCGATTATGCTCGTGCTTAATGAATTTTTCAGATTTATCGTCGGTAGACCTGCCACCCGACCGTCGATGAACCTACTCTAGCTTTCACGCTAATTTCCGCGACAGACATTCGATTGCTATAAAGTCTCGCGAGGTTTCTTGCAAGATTTCTTGCAACATTTCTTGCCTCGCTTTTGACTCCTCCAAAGTCTCCTCCTCGAGGAGAGCTGTCTCTTTCCCGATTATGCTCGCGTTTAACCCTTTCGCTACGGTGGACCTCGTCGTGGAGTTCCTCTCGTGAAACAAAGCACCGTGTCAAAGAAACGTTACGCTAACGAAGTCTTTAGCATTCGGAACGAATCTTCTTGAAAAGAAGAAAGAAAGAGAGAAGAACCGACCATCGCAAAACCGCTTGCAATTCTTCGCGAAGAGAGCTAAGAACGAGAGCACTTGTCTTAATTTTCGACGCTATTTCGGTGGTCGGTGACTATAGTTAGAGAATATCTGCGATTATCGGAGTCTGAGCTAGGATCTATCGAAGTATAGTCGTCAGAGGATAGATTCTAGTCACTGTGAGAGTATCTGTATCAGGAACTCGGTTTGTTCAGGATTTTCCAAGACTTAGGATCCATTAGTAGTCGTGGATGAATCGATTCTAGTTTGCGCGGTAGTTTCTGTAGTAGAATTTTCGTCGACAGTTCTAGCGCTGGTATCTCGTTCTCCGATCTGGTCGGCGATTATCCAGTTCTGCGTCAACGTTCGCGTAATCGAATGGAAATACGTGCTTGTGGAACGCCGGTAGACCGTTACAGGACGTCGGGCAACAAATCAGGCCGACGAAACCGCAAAGAAACACGTTGGAGCGCGGAAACGATTTTGTTTATCCTCTGGTCAGCGGCGCGATTGAGTTATGCGCTGGGCTTATCGGTGGCGTTTTGTAATTGAAAGGAAAGTGATACACGGTATCGTTTCTAATTAAGATAAACAACCACCCAGCACGATTCGCGATAAAGGGTGAAAGTATCCGGCCGCGATTCCTTGGTTCACCGATTATCCGTCCGCTCTTCTCTCGACGCGTTCGAGCGTCCGCCGCGGCGCTGGCCGTCGGTCGGCAAATTCGACCGGATAATCGACGCCGTGCCGGTGAAAGCGTTCGGTTAGCAGCGATAACGACGACACGTACGAATCGGCATTAGCCGGCGATGTTTTCAGCCGATCGAAAGAGGAGAAAGTGCGAGTGTTGCGCGTTAATTATAGTCCGAGTTGACGGGATTTTGATTTACGAGCGGCGATTGTCTCTGACATAACTGGGTTGATTAGCAGCCGGGGCGGATCGCGGTGTCTTAAACGGCCGACTCTCAGCTGATCCTCTGTTTTTCTCCTTTGTATCGACAGCCGCTTCTCCGATCTTCCACTTCGCTCCGCTCCGCTCCTCGCCGCGCAGCACGGCGCGTTAACGAGATCGAGGAATTTTATTATCGAATAGTAATAATAAGGAAAGAGCAGCGACGCGGCGGAGTAAATCCTTAAACACCGACGGAATCGTGCCGCGGACTCGATCAAACTTTCGCCGGAGGATCAATTAGATTAAAGGAGGAGAGGCGCGGCCCTGGTCGTTATCGTTCTCGCGACCAGGCGAGAACGAGCAAGTTCTGAAATCGTTTCGGCTCCAATTAAATCCAGACAATGTCCAGATTACCGTTCTCCGGCGCTCGTTACTCCGTTTTGTTAAGAGGCAAAGAAGAAACCAGTCGACTCTCCGCGAGCAGACCGCTCTCTCCGATCGACTCTCGTTTAATCGACCTCGCGTCTTCCTTTTCTCACTGGCGCTTAATAAAAATAACACGCGAAGGCTGGAGAAGCTCGAACGAAAGTGGAGGAGCAAACATTAACGAGAGTACCCGCGTTAGGGGAGGCAAACCTTGCCGGAACTCGCTTCGATCCCGATATAACGAGCGAGCAGAGACGAATTTTCGTTGGAAAAAAAGCGGCAGAACTCGATAAATCCCCGATTTTCCCGAATTCGTTCGTTAGCGAACGTTCCGTCCGATTTTATGCGTCCGTAATCGCTCGAGCTTCCTTTTCATCCCCTGTCGAACCCAAGGATCTTTGTTGTCACAAAATCGTGCAATGGCAAAGGATACCGATGAAGTTAGGAAATTTAACACCCTTTAACTCGCGGTTCGAAAACCCCGGTGACCAGGGTGAAGGGTTCGATCGACGAGGATCATAATGACGGATTTTATGCGTCTATAATCGCTCGAGTTTTCTTCACCACCCCTTGTAGAACCCAAGGATCTTTGTTTTTTTAAAATCATGGAATGTCAAAGGATACCGATGGAGGTAGGAGAAATAACACGCTTTAACTCGCGGTTCGAAAACACCGGTGGCCAGGGCGAAGGGTTCGATCGGCGAGGACCACAATGGCGGCCGATTTTTCCAATCTGGACTGCTAGCGGGTCGCGGGTCCGCGCATTGTGCCAGGCCTCCTCGTTCATTGTCCACGGGGGGTCGTTATCGTCTCCATTGCACGGCGAATAAGAGTCCTTTGAATGGCTCGGACGAGGGAAAGAGGATGCGTGGAAGTAACGAGGTCTGCACAGCCGGAGGAACCGGGTTAGGCCGTGGGTAACGCGTGATTTATGAAACAATTTCCCGTAACCCACCGGGCCAGACTTTATCTACCTCGAAACTTATCCACCGCGGGAGGGGACGCGGCTCTCGGCCTTGGACTCGCCGGGAAAAATCCTAAGAGCGGTAGAATTTACGGTGCATCAAGGTAATAACGTCTCTTTTATCTTCCCCGTGTGTCCCTGTTTCGCTTCTCGTCGATGATTGATATTCAGATTTAGAAACCCGGTTACGGGGCAGCCTCTGTGTCTCTCACGAGACTGATTATAATTTATAAACGCGTAATTCCCATTGGAGATTAATCGAGAGTCCCTATTTTCCTCTGGAGACGTCCATTTCGCAACTCTCGCTAATCAAAACAAGCTTCTGCCGTTTACGCAACTGCAGGTGAACGTCGGTACAGATCGTCAGGTGCGAGGGAAGAAAAGGTACGCGCCATTAGTCTTTCGATTTCAAGAGATAACCTATTGCGAGTCTGGTCGGTCACCGCGTGACAAATCTACCTATCTGCGAGTTAATCGCGGAGATAAGTTTCGCAAATTGTCCCTGTTACCTCGAGACCTAATCGCACGAGTCGAGAGTGATACGCCAATCGAGATTAAAAGGGTCGAGGCGATTAAGGCGAAGAGGAAAGTTGGAAAAGGTCGGAATGGCTGAATCGCGAGGTCTGCGGTGGAAAAACGGCTGTTACGCAAGAATTCGTCGGATGAATTCGGCAGGAGGGGCGTTCGCGACACGTGTTCCTCGTGTTTGCACGAGGAAACGAATGCACGGTCCACGGATGCACCCGGGTGGACCCGGGGCGCGCTTACACGGGAAATATTTCCCGAGGAACCTGCAATTTAATACGATAGGCTTTGAACTTGCGAATATAGTTGGCCCGTGTGTCAACAACCGCCTTCCGAACGCGGTCCTCCTGGCTCACCGGCAGCTCTCCGCAAATGTATGCGGTTGCAAAACAAGATTCCCTTGTTCCACCCCCGTCACCAATGCTCCCAGCGATTCTGCTATACAGGCTAGGCGACTTCTTTGTTGCGAATCATCCTCGCGAAACCAGCAGTGCAAATTCAGCCACTTTCCCCATTTAATAAATTCCGAATACACGCGATACCCGTTTAATAAGGTGTCCAGATAGTTGACTCTAATTATGCGAAGACTGTTGCATTTTTATTCGACGAATCATCGCGACTCTAATTGCGTCTGTAGTAACTCCGTGGCTAGAATTTGTAAATAATTCGCAAGAATACCCCATTTTTGACAAAGTATTGCATTTTTATTCCTCGAACCATCGCGACTCTAGTAATCCCGTGGCTAAGATTTGTGAATAATTTGCAAGAATATCCCCTTTTTGGCGAAGTATTGCATATTTAATCGTCGAATCATCGCGACTCCAACTGCCACTCCAGTAACCCCATGGCTAGAATTTGTGAATAACTCGCAAGAATATCCCAGGAATATTCAAATCTAATAAGAAGATTAGCATCTGCTCGTCGAACCATCGCGATTCCGACTGTTTCGAAATAATCGTTCGTGAGAATATATTTTGCAGAAAAATCCGAGTCTAGACGAAACATGGATAATTTGTACGAGCAGCTTCAGGCGAACAACGACAGAGATAAACCGTGGTTTAGCGTTTAATACCAGAAGCGGAACGGGAATGGCAATTTGCTGGCGTGTTTTGGGGAAAAACAGCGGGAGAGCCATCGATTTCGGGACGAAGGCCAACTCTGCCCCGTAAAGATATCAGAAAACGTTGCTAGTCCGACTAAATACCAGAGACCCCTCCCACTAGCTCTCCTCTGACGGCAATTTCTATTCGCAACTTTTTCGCGGCTCGATTTATCTCTAAATCGCTCGGCGTCGGGCTATTTCCTGAGCGAAACGAAATTTACGGGGGAAAATGGAGTTGGCCGAAAATTTCCCGGCGCCCCCCGCGGCTGCCAGTGACTCATCCGAACCGATGATTGCGTCCCCCGGCCATCGTCGGGACTCGCAAAACCAACGCGCAACGCCGCTCGCTGATTTATCGTCTGTTTAACTGGTATCCGTTACCACGACCCGCAAACACGTTTACGTTGTCGACGGAATGTAAAAGATCGCAAACATTTTGCACCGGCCACGTCATCCGAGAATTATGGCCGATAAGTGGTGAATTAGCGCACGAAATATCCATTTACCGTCATCACCGTGATTGCAGATAGTTAATGGCCATCGAGATAACTTCGCCCTCGCGGACTAAGCGGATTTCTTATTTATTCGTTTACCCCGGACAGTGTCCGCGCGTATTCCACCGTAAACACCGACCGTTACGTTTGTTTTACCATTTTCTTCCCGGAAGTTTTCCTTTCTCAGAAGTCCCTCGGTAGGTACTCGGGTTTGGTATCAACAATGTCATTTCTACGATTGAAATCACAGAGAGTTTGTCGTTCTTCGAAGGGAACTAGTCGTGTACAGTTATACGCAAGGAATGTAAGAACCCAAACTCGATAGAAGGTCCATGAAACCAATAAATCGCTATTGGTCTGCAACGTTTAGCACTAGTCTGATGTTATCGTCGCATTGCTATAGTTTATTCGAACAATTTCAAATAAATTTCGTACAGTTGATGCACATTGCGAGTGTGAATTAAACCATCGATGAGAGTAAGATGAATTATCGCGAAATTTGGCGTAACGAGAGGTTAACGAATGGATGACTAAAATTCACGCGATTGGTCGTTCGATATATCGTATAATTCTAGAATATTACGGATAATAAATAAGTAGAAAAAAGACCTAAAGACACTTTTCCCATATAATAATAAAAAATTTGGAAGTTAGGAGTTTATCTCGATCTCTGTAACCCTTATTATCTACCGTAACAGACCTAAGGATCCATAGTTTTCAGAGACAATACCTAAAAGATTACACAAACGAATAACGCACAAAGGAAACATCCCTGGTTCGAAACGCGTTTTGTCAAAATCTGGATTGCTCGTGGAGAATCACAACGGGGATTGAACGAGGAGTGGAGAATTTGATAAATCAGAATGGCTAGCGATTACGGTGAAGCTATTCGCCGGATATAGGGAACGATGCCTCATCCGAGCGGACGCAGCGTTCCGTAAAAATTTCCAAGCTCCATCGACTCCTCGGGCCTGCCGTCGATGCGACAGGTTACCACCATGGGCGACAGCGAGGTAACCGATGGGTGTTCGGTATCCGTGGAGCAACAGCCAGCCTCGATTAGGCTGATCTCCCATTCCCGCGCCCTTTGTCTCCAGTTATCTTCCCCTTCGAGTTAAATTCCCCGTCTACACCCTCGGTAGCAAACGCTACTCGGCTCGAGAAAGCCAGGAAATCCGCGACGAGACTCTCGGAAGAGAAGGGAAGAAATGCGAAGCCTGAGTCACCGGTTGGACGCCGACGTCGAGCGAGATAAACGCGTAATAATTGCACGACGCGCAGTGTCGCATGGGGTCGCCACGGAGGTCCCGTTACGGACAATTTCAATTTATTTCCCCCGGAGCGGGGCGGAAATTAAAATCGATCATTGCCCGGCCGTATCGTCCGCGGGATCGTTCCACGTCCCTGTCCGCCTCTGTCTTCGTGCCGCGCCGTCGAGACGCCGCCGAGATTGCCCGACCAGCGCAACCCACCTAAATAAATAATCGCGCTGAAATTCAATCGGCAGGTTATTCGGGTCACTCGACCTTCGTCCATCGATCGGCCCGTTTTACGACCGGAAGCTGCCTGGAATTGCACGTCCACTTTCGTTTCTCCGCTCGAACCTGACGCGTCTAATATCCTGCCTGTTAGACCCGCGGACGCGTCTGTGACGTCTCCTTTCCATTCTCATCCGGAACTTAACCGTCCGTCGCCGTTTTCTTCTTTTTCTTCTTCTCGAGCTTTTCCTCGAGCTTTCCCTCCAGTTCGCGATATCCCGGTGTCCCGATTTCCACTTGGCGACCGTTTAGAAGGGTGAAAATTACGTAGAAACAATTAAGGCGTTTCGTCGAGGGAGGATGGTAGCCTAAACGATCGGGCCTCGTGCATATGCATGGAGGAGAATCGGCGATCCGGGCGCGAGGTGTTTCGTCGGAAGTGGCCGAGAACGGCCGGTAGTTTGGCGGGGGGCGAGGAGGGGGTCGGGTGGGGGGTGAATAAAAATGATGGTCGGGGCTGGAATTGAACCGGAGGATCAAAGGGGATCGGTGGACAAAGCCGGGCGACGGTGTACGCGATAGAGCCTAACCTGAAAAAATCGATCGGCGAACACGCGTCCAGCGATAATTCGATGGCGTCCTTTCGAAGAACCGGCCTAATCGGGGGCCCGGCCGAGGGAACTCGTTGGAATTCCAGCGGAATAGACGCGCTGGACGTTTCAATCGAGGCGCAGGGGAACGCCGCGATTTACCCGCTTTCAGACCGAACAGAGGGAGAGACCGAGAGCGAACAAAGAGGAGAGAGGATGAAAGGGTGGCGCAGGGGAACGGGACACCACGGCGTGACCGAATTAATTATTGGTTTTTGCAGCTCTCCGTATCGCCCCCACTCTTTCTCTCTCTCTCTCCTTCTCCGTTCTTCCGTTTCCGCTCCGCGAGTCCTTCCTCCGGCTCGCTCGGACCCTTCTCGAGGGACCAAGCGCAGCAGTCGCGATTAACCCGGACAGAAAGGGGAGCACGAGACAAAGTATCGCACAAAGCGAGCCTTCCGTGCCCTCTCTAAGCTCGTCTAACTCTTCCCTTTCGCCCTTTCGCTCGTCCATCGCTCTTCCTTTGTCCTGCCTCCGCGCCGGTCGCCCCAAATTTCGCCTCCCCGACTTCTCCCCGGAATCGCTCGTTTTTCACCGGCCCGCTCTCGCCCCCCTCGCTCCGCGATAAGCCGAAGAAATCGTTATCACCGGCGCGAAGGAACGTAAAAAGCGGCCTGGCCACCAAGCGTGACCCGTCCCGACTGCGCCGCTCCTAAATCACCAGGAAGCGTTCCTTCGGCGATATTAACCTTGGAACAAATCCGGAACGGGACCGAATTCTCTTGCCGGGTATATTTCAACGAATAATCGTTCCCGATTCTTTCGCCGCGAGGAGCAGTGCTGGTGTGCGTGGCTAAACCGAGAGACGACGTCGTTTGCAAAGCGAACGCTCTGGTTATGGAGAGGAGTAAAAGCGGAAATTTAGCGGAATATCTGGCTCGCGCGTCTGTGCGCGTATTTCCCGCGATAGAAATACCCGGTCGGCGGAAAAAACACGGCGCGACGTGTCGCTTAAAGCTGTTCGATACCCCTGCACCGTTGCTCCGTCCCGAAAACGCTATAAATTGCCCGAACGGAGAGCCCACCACCCTTTCATCTCCCCGGCCCTTTGTTCCCCCGGGCCGAGGACGGAAATTTTCAGCTTTTCACCAGCGGCGAATCCGAGAGGTTTGCTTTACGCTTCTCCGACCCCTCGGACGGCCCACCCTCTTCTCGGCCGACGCCTTCGTCCCGGCCAGTCGCTCCTGGACGGCCGCGGTCCACGTCGTCGCGATCCTGCGACCGTGCACACGCCGCAGTGGCCGTAAAAACGCCGCAGTGCAGAGCGCGAAGGACTTTGGAAAACGCGGGGTGAGCGTGACCCAGATGCACGATGCAACGTCGAACGATACGCGTTGAAACACGTGTCGGATACACGGGCCGAGCTTCTCTCCGCCATTTTTCCAAGGTTCTGCTCTCTTCGTCCCTCTATCCCGCCAGAAACACCCTTTTCTTCCTCCGATCTTCCGATCGGCGAACAGGTGTCGATGGAAACGCCGCGAAATGGAATTTATTATTCGGCCACGGTTCGATTAGCGTCGCGAGACAACTCCATCTCGATCCGGTGTTATTCTCTATTATTTCCGCTACCACGCATCGGATATCGCGGCTTCTGACCGACGTCTCCTCGAGTTTTACGCGTCCTCGCGAAAGCAGGAAACGATGACCCCTAATGGCGGAGCTTGATGCACGAGTCGAAGAGGATCTCATAATCTTGGGTTTTCGATTCATGCGATTCCAACTCATTAATTTTTATCGAGTTGCCTTTCCCTTCGTACCGCTCAATTTTAATTTAAAAAATCGTAACGTGATCCTTTCGTTAGGTTCAGAAGTTCCAAACGGTTGGTTATTCCGTGAATTCTATAGGGTTTCTCGAGAACCAATCACCTATAGATATGTCGATTAAAAATCCAGGTTCCCCGAGGCGAAATAGATATACCAAAGCTTCCTAGCGGAATCGCACAAGCGTACTAGTCGGCATGCGCGGATAAGTGGTTAATAAAGCGCGTAACAAAGAGCGTAACGCGTGGATTCCTTAATCGCGATGGGTAACGAGAATAATAAATAGAGCCGTGATATCGGAGACAGTGGCGTTAACGAAAGCACGGGATCGGATAATAAACAAACGGCGAATAAACCGGAGAGAAGGCGAGGGAGAGGAGCAAGGGAGCGGGAGAGAAAAGATAAACCGGAAGACGTAGTGCCGCTTTAGAGGAGTCTAGCTATGGGACCACATAGCCCGGGTCTTTGAACCGGCTGTCCTAGTTCAGAAACCGTAGACACCGCGACGATGCGTTCCCTATTCGCGAGGTAATTTATGCAAACGCGCGGCAGGATCCGCTCCGTTCACGGATCACAGGGCGCAACGGCGAAGGGCATTAAATTAAGGGAGTTAAATTCGGATTCGCCGAGAGGTAAGCCGGTTTCAAAGGACCATCGGCGCGGCGTATTAAAAACCGTAACGTCACCCATCGCCAGCCACCCCACCGGCGTATTAATTATTTCCGGGGGAACGTTGGAACAATCCCCTTGCAGGCCGGGCTTCCGGGCTTTTGCGTCACGATTCTACGAATTTAATGAACCGAGACACGCGCGCAGAGGATTAAAACCATCGCGTAACGAGACTCCGTCCTCCGCGTTACCTCGTTCCCCGATACAATTTCCCTCGATAAGCCAGTGGCCGCCGATGGAACATCGAGAATCGAGGCAAAGAGAGACAGAGAGAGAGAGAGAGAGGAAAGGAGGAGAGCGTAGCGAGGACAATACCGATAAAAATGCTCGAAAGGGATTAAACAACGATCAGGTTTTCGCGAGCGTAATGGAGTACCGCGTTCGAGCACGCGGAAAATGTCCCAGCGTTTTTAATCACCCCGTTTCACCCCTTTCCCCATCGCCAGCGAATAAATAAAGCCGCGCCACCCCGCGACCTGGTTTTTAATAATTCCGCCCGGATCCCGGCTAACGTCGATCGCGAGGACGCTCGAAAAACCGAATAAAAATTTGCTAGCCAACGCCGGATGAGGAACGTTTCATTCGCGCGCCGCAACGCCCCGGCGCCGCGACGCGGATTGCGGCTACCACCCCNCTAACGTCGATCGCGAGGACGCTCGAAAAACCGAATAAAAATTTGCTAGCCAACGCCGGATGAGGAACGTTTCATTCGCGCGCCGCAACGCCCCGTGGCTTCGCCGATAAACGCGAGTTCCAGCCGCGATTACGCGTCGCTGGGTTAATTCGCCCTGGATCCGCGACTGCTCCAGGCGATGCCTCTCGTCGCGACGACCCGCGTCATTCCGAACCTCGCGGGTAAAAATTATGCGTTAACCCCGAACCATCGTTATTACGTCCTTCGTTTCCACGGCATTTTCCGCCGCGGCTCGATTTTATCCTCTCGTCGCTTCTTTCCGCAAACGTAATTATTCCTCGAACCTTCTCTCACCTACTCCTGACTCTAACCAACCTAAAATTCGAGACAACTTGGATGTATTTAAAAAAATGAAACGTATTATAAATTGGAAATCTTTCCCCGGAAGATTGAGAATTAAGATCTTGGACGTACCGATTGGAATCGTGTACCGGCGCGAATTCAGACGATTTCCGGCGATTGGTCGAGGGAAAGAAAGTCGGGAGAAATTTATTCGACGGCCAATGACAGTGGCGTAACCACGCGAAGACGACTAGGTAGCGAAAGGGGATGGTTGTACAAAGGGAAGCGGTAAATCAGCGGCGAAAACGGGGAGCTCGTTAATAAGGAGATCGCAGGGTGGTGCCGGCCACCGGGACTCGCAACTGGCAAGCTACCAAGTCACGAACAATACACCCTAAACTTCCGACACGATCCCCATTGCTAGCGAACCGACTCGACCTGCCCTGCCTCAAAAATATCGCTCTTCCGGCGATACTCGCGCTTCCTGAGCCGCCATCGCGCAAAAGATCGTCCGAAACCATTATCGTTTCGCGTGTACACTCGTTCTACACCTAATTTCGACATTTTGGAAAAATCGGACCGAGTTTCTAGCTTATACGGAATAAAAAGAGGGTTCGGGTTGGACATTTCTTCTGACCGATAAGTACGAGCGTATACTTGTATGCGCGACACACTCGCTATACAACACGGGTTGTAATATGGTCCGAGAATTAGGGAAATCCCCGTACAAAATGTCGCGTGATGGGAATTTTTAATAAACACGCGCATTCTCGTTTCTCATTCGAGCCAGCATCGCGTTGTCACGGATTTGTGCACGGAATTTTAAAACGATGAAATTCGAAACGCATTTTTATCTCGCGTGGTATTAACCTCTTCCAAGTTTCCTTCGTGAAAATATTGTGGATACCTTTTACGTCTGACTCGATAATTTTCCAAATTTCACGAAGAAGAAAGTAGATAATACCAATAACAGTTGGCACTATTCGCAGACCGTAGGGATTAACGGGGTGAAAAAATAATTTCAAAAAATTTCAGTACTCCGCAACTCGACTTTTTGGGTAACTTAACTTACTTTTTAAGGTAAATCTCTATTTTTAAATAGCCTGGATGTACGTAATAGTCGTAACCGAAAGGTACCCCGTTATTTCGACAAACATATTTCCCCCGATAGAGGTATATAAAACGAAACGGCATACTTTGCCCGATTTTTCTAAGCGGAAAGCCTATTTTCTCGCGTGCTCGGGTCCTTTGTCCCACATAACCCGGGATTTTTACGGGACCTAACTACCAGGTTACACGAGAGATACCTGTATTTCACTGCGCCAGAATTTATAGCACGAGTAGCGCATACCAATGGAGAAAAGACGAACGACTCCGGCCGCAACGAGTCGCAATTTATAATAGCCGAAGTGCGGGTCGATTAAAGGGGGAAAAGAGACGTCGCGGTAATGATGGTCAAGGGACATCGGCAATTACCCGTTCTAAGACCGAGGTCCGGATTTCCACGCCCGAGGGTACCTGGCCGGAAATTTATACGTCTGGCAGGAACGCGTGGCAAACGCCGAGCGTATCTCTGTCTTAATTCGGTACCAGGCCGACGGCGTTTAGGCCAGTCGTTTTACGGGATCGATTCGGGCTATATAACGCGGCGGATCAAAGCGGATCTAACGCTCTGCCTCGCGGCGTGTAAACGCTTCGCGCCATCCGCCCGGCGTGTACGCGCCGAATTCCAATTCGCCATTCTCTCCTACGTTTCAGCAGTCCTGTCCGTTTAATTTAGAAAAAATATTGTAGAATTGTTTGTTGGGGTAGTTGTACTTTTCAGATTATATTGATAAATGTAAGAAATTTCGAAGCTCTTCTGATATTTTCCAAAGCTCTATAGGATTTTTACAAGGATTTTATGTAGGATAGAAATTTGAAATTACCGCGGAAAATGGTCGAACAGACGCGCATGCTCGGAGGACACCGTGATCGTGTCCGCAAAATTTGTCCATAACAACTCCTTGACCTTCGAGGCTCGGAACAGGAAACCGATCCAAACACGAGTGTCGCGAGGGCTGTGGTACGCACATAGGAGTCGAAAACGTAAACACAGCGGCCCGTGGCTAGTTTCCGTGATGGCTTCCGGCCTCAGTTACGCGTTCTTCTTCGACCTGTGCGGACTAAATGGATCGACGCGTGACCGACCTCGTGGTCAACAAACGAAATCGTCATCGACACTCAGGTACGCGTACGAGCATATTAATATTAACGCGAAATACAGCCTTGTGTCTAATTAAAAGCACCATTAACACCGGGAATATCGAGTAACCCTCTAGGGGTTAACACTAAACCTACCACGGTATGCTTTAAAGCATACCTATGTTAGGAAAATAATTGTGATTAGGATGGTAACATTGAACGCGGAATTTTTAATCAAAATTTGGAAAACAGTGATTTAGTGGTAGGCTTAGCGTTAGTAAAGAAGTATCATTGAAACCGGGAATATCGCGTAATCCTTTAGGGGTTGACACTAAATCTACCACGGTATGCTTTAAAGCACATACATATTATGAGAATAATAGCGATTAAGATGGTAACATTGAACGCGGAATCTTCAACAAAAGTTTGGAAAGCAGTGATTTAGAATTTAGCGATTTAATGATAAACTTATCGTTAGTAAAAAAGGACCATTGACACTGAGAACATCGCGTAACCCTTAAGGGTTAACACTAAACCTACCACGGTATGCTTTAAAGCACACGCGTGTTAGGAAAACAAATTGCGATTAGGATGGTAACATTAAACGCGGAATCTTTAATAAAAGTTTGAAAAACAGAGATTTAGAATATAGCGATTCAGTGATAGGCTTAGCGTTAGCAACGACAGACAAATCCTCGCGAATTTCCAGCTGGAAGTCGGAATCCGAGTTAGTTAGGAGGAAACGCAGCATCGGCGAACGATAATGCCGCGGGAAACGAATAATGGAGACATTAATGAAACGGGTTGCAGGCGAGGCAGCGTTTTAAACGCGTTATTGAAGCGTGACGAGAGGCCGGCGTGATGGTAAGAGGAAATAGAGCGACGCTCGGAGCAGCGCGAACTTTCTTACGCCTCTTTACGCCTGTTTCCCCATTGTTCGCGGCGGTCTATCGTAACCGGAAGGCGAAAAGAGGGCGGAATTTCGCTGGAGGACGCGGCGCGGAATCTGGCCGAGGCCGGAGCGTCGTGCGAAGAGAGAAAAGACGCCGCGAGAAAGGGGAGAGATCGTGGAGGAATTCCGAGGGGGTACCAAGATAGGGGATCTTAACGACCGCCTCCCTATTCTACGCGATGAAACTCGCTCGTATTTCCCGCTTTTTTTCCTTTTTACTCGGTCCCCTCGTTAATAGCGCGGCATCAGAATTTCCATAAACACACGAAAAGTTAGGGAGATTAGGCTACACGGGTTAGAGGTCTCCGCGGACGCCGGGCTTGTCAGCGCCGGATTAAAAGCCCTTGGCTGGCACCCCGTGAAACAGGTCGTGGAAAATTCGCGAGGAATGTCTACGCGCTCGGTTAATCGAATCCATCGTCGCGAGGATCGAAGCGCGCTCGACGTTAAATCTCCTTGTTCGCTAACTCCTTAATTCGGAACGTACCGGATAATATCGAGGCAAACTTAAACAGCTCGTATGAGAAACGTGATAAAGCAGTCGAGTCAAACTTAAACACCACGTCTGAGAAACGTAGCATGTCGTTCGGGTTTCGCGCGACGAACAGTTGCTAGGTGTTTAGAAATATTTTTAGCAATAACAAGCTTCTTTGAGGAGAATGCGAGTTCTAGTAACACATTGCGTACGGTGTTTTGCTCACGCAACGCGCTTCCAGGGCCCTCGCTCTTTTACGCGCACCAGAAACATTTTATACGATGCATATATGTACTTTATTAATTTTCATTTAGTATTATATTCTCATAGGGTATTAAGTTGTTTCCTTACAAATTAAAACGCGAACTTTATTATCTTGATAACGTAACAAGAAAATCTATTTTTAATTCCTTAAATTATATTTATATTTATTGAAAAAACCTGAAAACGAGATATCTCGTGACCCGTACGCAGTGTAGTAACATGGCGAATAGAATAGATTCGATAGATATTTTAGACATCGAGCCACAGAGAATGAATAACACGATACTATTTACGATCCTCGCGAATTTAAATCGTAAAGCAAGGTGGTTAAATTAAAGGGCTGAGAATAAAGAGCCGAGAGAGAGCGGACGGTCTCCGCTCGGACGCGAATCGGGAGCGGAGAACGCGCTGGGAAATTCTAGAGAGATCGAACGTCGAGGAGTTGGAAGCGGATAGGCGGTTTCCAGAGGATTTTCCGCGGCGTTCCGAGTGCACGGGGATCCCCGCTGATCCCGATTTCCCAGGCCATCGAGCGTCTTTTCCAGCCTAGCCGGCTCTCCGTCCGCCGGGATTCGTTGTTTCTGGCTAATTAAATTCTTCGTTAATTAACGGCGCGACCCTAAGGGAGTTACAGGCTGTCGCTTCCGAAGAGAGATCCCGTTACCTTTTCTCGGCTACTCCTCCAGTCCGAGTATCGATATCTCTCTTGTCGGATGTGCACTTGGAAATGTATATAAGAAGCAATTTAAACTCCGCGAAAATTCCATCTCCGAGAATATCTCGTCCGTCGCGCGAAGATATAAAATAACGGATAACGCGTCGAAATTGAGAAACGATGGCGGATTATCTTCGGAGAGAATTTACACCTGCTCTACCGGTAAATAAAATCGAAAGGAAAGCTCGCGAAAGTAAAGGAAAAGCGAATAAAGGCGGAGGGTTAACTGGATCGCGAGCTGCTTCGGTTGCTCCCTTTAATCGAACAGGAAATGGAAGTTAAAAACAGGTCCGCGATGTTCCGGGAGCCTGGAAAATCCGTTGCAATGTCCCGGAGTCGCCGTTTAAACCGGCCCCCTAAATACATTCCCGATATTTCCTTCGCATTCGTTGGCATTTCGATGCAACTCGGGCAAAACTTCCGTCCGAACGAGCCGCCAGACCTCCCCGAGCGAAATCGATTCTGCCCGTCTGAACGAAGACAAATCACCCGAGGTTTTTGACGAATAGCAGTCGCGCGGGAGGTGGGACCGGCCCGATAAAGATGCCAGCGCGCCACGGCGGGCCCCACGACGAATATTAGATCGCATCGTAAATATCCACTCGTAATTCGATAATTAGGAACCGGTCCGGGGCAGAAAAAGGGGTTCTAAGTTGCACCGGGATAGGCCAATTTGTCCAAATAGCCAACTGCATTGTACTTTCCCCGACTTTTTGCTCGCGAGACCGCCACGGGCCCCGGAGCTTCGAAATAGCGGCAATTAGAACTGTCGGACCCCCTTTCGAGGAATCCCCCACGCTCGCGTTGCCAACGGCGTTCGTTTCACCTATGGCGGGCCCCATGAAACACTTGGAACACCTTTCAGTCTTCCAACAACTCGGAATTCCGTTTCCTTTATAATTCTATTCAAAATTAAACTTTTTACCGATTTTATAGGCACCAGGGCCCCAGTTTAGCTCTTCTAAAAGTCGATCCTGAGCATATACGTTCTGCAGCCACTTGTCTGCATCGATCACGCGATCGTTTTGCTCCTATTTCCTGTCAATTCTCGTGGAATGGAGTGTGGGTCGAAGAAATCGACCTAGTGACTCGAATAATCCGAATTACTCGGGAATATCCATTCGAGAAAATGGACCAATCCTTGATTGTTCCAAGAATCGGTTTAGTCGAGAAGCATTGTACTATCTATCTATCGATCTCTGGATCGTTTCTTTATAAAATACTCGGTTCCCTTCGAGTTAATCGCAAGAAGCGAATTATTCGGTTCTCCGAGACGATATCGGCAATGTCCGAGAATCGACGCGTTTTCGCGAGCCGTTGTAAAAACCGGGTGGCAGTTTGTTGGTTCGCAAGAGCCCGGCCCGTTATGAATAGCAAACGCGCATGAAATTAGGAGCGTCCAATGGGCCGTCGGCCGGCTATTAATTCGCCGGGTTTTTACCAGGCGAAGTTCATCGGGCGAGGAGGACGTAAGCAACCAGAGCATTCCTCGATCCATTATCGTTCGAGGAGTTCCTTCACGGCCGGCGACCGCCATTAAATACAAGAAACAGGGCCGGTGGAAAATTCAAAAGGGGCTGCTTTTTTCTTCCGCGGTTTTTCTTCATTAGCCGAACGACTCCCTCTCGAAAACTTCCCCGCGAGCGTTCCTTTTCCTATTTTTTTTCTCTTTTTTTTCCTTTTCCTCGGTTTCTCGTCCCCTCGGCTAGGCACCGGGGAAAAGGGAACGGCGACAAGAGGTCTCTCGCGACGGAAATTCCGCGAACGCGAGCGGAAAAGTACCGATCCGACTACTGCCACTCAGCGTGATTAGAAAACGTCGAGAGACCACGGGGAAATTTCGCGGAATTCCGGATTCTCCAGACTCGGATTTCGCGCGGCTCCGATCGCGAGAATTCAAGGGGAGAATTAGGAAGAAGGAAGAAGAATTCGGGACGAGGGCGAGGACGAGAAGCAGGACGGAGGTCTGGCGAGTGTCGAGTCACGGAATTTTTCTCCCGGTGACCGCGTCTCGCGTTGTTTTCCCGAAACTCGACGGGCGCCCGGGGAACGACAGATTTACCGGGCCGTACGTCGCGAGATATTCCCGATATTTATTTAACCGGGTCTCCGGAGCCAATAAATTCGGCGAGGAAACGGCCGCGAGCTTATTTCGACCCTCGAGATAAGGGTGCATAATTTAAGACGGAGGAGGAGGCCGCGTGCGTGCGCTGCGAGAGAGACGGAGAAAGGAACGGTACATTTTCGGTTGAGATATACGTCCCTTTACAGCGGTCGTAAGACGACGCCAAAGGTTCTCAATGGGACTTCTCGAAATCTCCTTAAGCGTCTTATAAATCCCTAGTCACTCCATGGGCTGCGCTCCGGCCCTCTCCTCGCTCGCCACTTGAATTTTTTTCCGACCACCAGCTTTCCCTCCGCGTCTCGTAATTGTCTTCCCTACAATTTCTCTCCTTTCCCTCGAATTTTTAACCAAAAACGAACAGCCCGAGCTATCGAGGAGTCCTCCTTTCGATATCGGTCCATTTCGCTCCGAGTAAAATTCGACAAACGAGACATTTTTAGAATAATAACGCGAATCTAGGAATTTTCAAGGATCTCGAGGAGTAAGAAACCTAATAAAGATAACTGCTGAGAAAGTAACGTTTCTTGTATTCATTCGCGAAAAGGTTTGATCGAAACCAGTGGCCTGACCGCTTTACCGATCCCATACGTCAAATTGGGTCCATTCGGACCGCGAGAACCGAGCGAAACGAAGGAGAGGGCCGGTTGGAGCTTATTATTACCCGAAAATGATAATCGCGGCTTCCGGGTGGCTGGAATTTTTTGTCATCGAGTGGACTCCTCGAGACCGCGGCACCGAAAGGTGGAAACCGACGACGAGCCGGGTGGTCCGGATTATTACAGGCGCCGCGTCTCGGGGCGAAGACAAAGCCGGTCCCTTCACGAGCAAAAGCAGAGCCACACGAGCGAGCGTGTTGAAACGCGCTTGGCGAAACTGTATCGCCGTTCTTTCCCTCGGTCCACGGGACCGGGTCGTATTTACGAGTCGATCCACGCTTTTATTTCGAGCTTGACGCTGGACAGAGACCGGCCCATCGGACGCTTATCTCCGTTTCCTTGGAAATTTACACGACGCCGGGCCGTTAGCGTGGACACGCTTGCAAACGGCTGGAAAAAGTCGGGCACGAGTATAATGGCCCGGCGTGAGAAATAGACGCCCCCCGAGAGCCTTCGCGTTCGCGGCGTCGATTATGCGACCGCGGGTTCTCATCTCTTGGCTGAAACGCCGGACAAATTCCGGTGTACCCTCGTATTTATCCCGTTCGCGGTTCTACTATCGTTACAACCGTCCGATCGAAGTACCGGTCGATCGAGTCTGCTCGTTCCAAGCGCCATTGTTCCGCGGGAGTTACGGTCTCGTTACCGGAAATTGCGTCCGCATACATATTTATTAACCCCGAGACAGGAGGAGTGTTTAATCGGCTGATTAATATATAATACGCCCGACGATACGTCTAAATCAACATTAGCAAGATGTTTCTTCTCCGCATCGCGGATAGAGCGTCTGGCAAGGCGTACGATGCAACGACCCCTCGATTCACCTATCGCAGCCACGTAGCCAGGTGATTAATCTCGAGGCATCGACCGCCTATCCCCTGCCTATCCTCTTCCACGAGATGGAACGCGGTTTGCTCAGATGCGTCCGTGGCTTACGAAACGCAAATTAACATGTGTTCTGTTCAAACACCGGCGGGTTTGTACGCGCGCTGCTCGCCCTGGCACACGGAGGACCGGGTCCGTGTAGGTATACGCCGCGACGCGGACGTGTCGCCATTGTAGCTCGTCCGCGTTCCACGCTGGAAAGCAACCAACAACCCGTCGACACCTGTCAATAGCACGCGCGTCACCGACGCGGCTTCTTGGAAAACGCTCGTCCAGAGTTTCACCGTGCGGAACAAAAGCGGAGAGCCGCTGACTTAATTGTCAGCGTTTAGCATAATGGCCGTTCCCGGAGCCGGCTGAATGAACCTTCTTTTCCCGTATCATCGCTCTAACCAATTACCGTTTCGCTGCCCGACAATGGGCCAGCTCGCGCGATACTAACGGTTCCGCGAGTCCCGCGACACTCGAGGTACTGCACGCGAAACACCATTGCTTTTCAACGCTTTTTCATTTTAATCGTTTAATCAGTAATCGTAGCAACGAGACGTTCACGCTGAGAGATAGAAGACGAAGGATAAATTGGTCGGTTAAGTCGGGGAGTAAAAAGCTTAAGCTCGCGAGTAGGTTAACCCTCTCTGTGCACGAACAGTTTTTTTTTTCCTAGTGAACGAAAGCTACTCCAAGTTTTTCTTACATCTTTGTATCCTCGCTGACACTTTTTACAGCGTAATGAAATAAGAAAAGAACGTATGTGCGTTAGTTAATATATTTATCGTTTCGTATTAGTTATTTAGATTACGTCCCCCCTCGAGTGCAAAGAGTTAACTCCGACTACGATTTTTGAAAGCGAGTTCAATTTCGAGGATTCCATCTAGCGATTAAAACCTATCCAGGTTAAACGCTTACGTAGATCAGGATCCTGTGGGCGGGTGCGATTTTCGATACGCGTAGAAGAAAGTGGAGAAGGTCGATTTCGTTCGGACACCTGAAACTGCAAACTCGAGAGCGTGCAAACCTCTGGCACGATTTGGACGAAGGGCGGCGAGGTACCACCCATCGCGAGCCTATAAACCACGATGGCGATCTCCGGGTGTGAAAAGGAAGGCACGAAGCAGGGAGAGGTCTGGCAGGGAAGAACTCGAGACACAGCGAGAGAGCCGAGGTTTACGAGAGGGAAAGATCACGACCTCTATCGATGGTAAATGGCATAGGTAATATCGCGCAAATCCTCTGTTTTCCTCGCGTCCCCGGCCCGGCCAGGAGTCGGCGTGTGCTCCCGCGAGTTATTGCAGGACTACACGGGATTATTAGCGGATCAGCGCGGCTACGAACGTTTTCCATTTCGCGATTCACGGGGTCGGGCTCGGGATTAAATCCGGCAACCTTTTTCCGACCCGACGCTGTCCCGATTCCGACGCGGGTAAATCGGGGATACTCGATGACACGGTGGCACCTCGAGCCCACGTGTCTCTCGTAACACAGACCCGTGTTGTTGGACCGTGAATTCTAAACGAGAGGAATTCCAAGGCCTGCGCCGAGGCCGAAACGCGCCACGCATCCTACTCGGACCAACGGACAGGTTGTCTATCCGCGGACGCGACGCGTCGCGGCGCACACTTATCAAAGTCACGCATTCCTCTGGAATATTCCCCGGGTAAATTGGATACAAGTGGATAGGCGTGAAATCGAATGGCGGCAACGGGGTTACCCGTGGATAGACGCAGGCCCGGGCCGGATTTCGGCCCGACACAGAGAGAGAGAGAGAGAGAATTCGGGATTCTCTCGCATAGCCGCGAGGCCGACCTCCCAGGCGAGTTGCCGAATCTCGAATTCCAACGGAGAAGAAAAAGAATCGGACGGATATCCTCGTCAAAGTCACGCACCGGGCCCTAAACCGAGCTTAATGGAAACGTTTACGTCGACACGGGCCCCTTCATCCTTGGGCCCCGAGGTGGATTCCGTGGAACAGCCGAATATCTTATTTAGCCGAAACCAAAGCGGCGTTTCAGAGATAGCTACCAC